>VVHJ01036283.1:0-14063 GCA_015107715.1 Tylochromis polylepis | reverse complement strand
CTCCCTTAGGGTGAGAAGTTCAGCCATCTGGGAGGGGCTCAGAGTAGAGCTGCTGCTCCTCCACATCGAAAGGAGCCAGTTGAGGTGGTTCGGGCATCTGACCAGGATGCCTCCTGGGCGCCTCCTGGGTGAGGTGTTCCGGGCATGTCCCACCGGGAGGAGGCCCCGGGGTAGACCCAGGACACGCTGGAGAGATTATATCTCTCGGCTGGCCTATGAACGCCTTGGTGTTCCCCCAGACATGCTAGAGGAGGTGGCTGGGGAGAGGGAGGTCTGGGCTTCTCTGCTTAGGCTGCTGCCCCTGCGACCCGGTCCTGGATAAGCGGAAGAAGATGGATGGATGGATGGACAGATCCTCACCTTGACAACACCTTGCCTTGCACTTCATAACATTACTCCATCCACCTGTTGCACTCATTCTTTTGATTTCGATAAAAACATAGACCAACATACTTAAAAAAAAAAAAATAGTGCAAAATATTAAAATAATTCTCACTTTTTGATCAGGAATCACATAATATTCTGGCTTGTTGCATTGTGTTGTCTAACCTCGCATGTTTTCCAAAACCACTACGTTTTAAGAAATGTTACAATAAATTGCTTCCCTTTGCAGAGAGAACAAGACTTCTAAACATGAATATTTGTACAATTTGTGTTTGCAGCGTAGACTAATTGGACTACGTCAGGATTGGATATTTCATTAGAAACCTGATGCATGGGAAAGGTACAATCGTTTAATTTAGTGCTGTTTGAGTTTAATACAGTGTGTGTATATGTATATATGTTCACAGATGGGTTTCCTTCTACAAAAGTGAAAAGGTGGGGCGACACACTAGAGCTGAAGTGTCAGTGCTGACTTCCTCGTGTGCACACGTGTGTGTGTAATTAGTTCTCATTAGAAAGCTCCTCTAGCTCTAAGTTCCCTTCTCTGGGTCTTGTGTTTTCACTGTTGCGTGCACTAATTGGAACCGATTCGTCCTGTACACCCTGAGTCTGATTTGCTTTTCTCTGCAGGCTGATTTTCATTTTGCTGTTAAGTTTTTTGCCAAGTGTTAGAGCCACTATGAACCTCATTAGTTTCAGAATTTAAAGCTGACATCTATCTTAAAATCTGTCTGTTATGTTTGAAATATTACATTATTCAAAGTATTGGTAACAATGGGTGCAGATCTTATGTACAATAAAACACTTCTACTACAAGTACCTGTGAACAGTATCTGCTTTTAGCTAGTATTACTTCTTCTGTGGAAAATGTCTGAGTATTTCAAAAACTGCAGATCTACAACCATCTGTAGGCTTTACAGGAAAAAAAGAGAAAATATCCAATGAATGGTAGTTCTCGGGGAAAAATTGCTTGTTGATGTTAGAGGTCAGAGGAGAATGGCCAGACTGCTTTGAGCTGAACGGCAGGTAACAGGTAACCACTTGCTGCAATCAAAGTATGCCGTAGAGAATCTCTGAAAGCACAACACATGGAACCTTGAAGCAGATGAGCTATGGCAGCTGAAGGCTACACCGGGTGTCACTCCGGTACAATTCACACATAGGCTCTCCAAAATTGGATAGTAGAAGATTGGAAAAACAATAACTGGTGTGATGAGTCTTGATTTCTGCTGTAACATTTAGATGGTAGCTTCAGAATTTGAAAGGATGTACTAGAGGTTCAGGCTGTTGTTGGTGTAATGGTCAGGAGGATATTTTCTGGCATACTTTGTGCCACATAGTACCAATTGATCACCTTTTAAACTCAGCAGTCAACCTGAATATTGTTTCTCTCAATGTCCACAGTCACCAGATCTCAATCCAATAGAGCACCTCTGCAAATGTGGTGGAATGTGAAATTTAGATCATGGATGTACAGGCAACAAATCTGCAGCAGCTGTGTGAGAGAGATGTATCATTTAATTTAGTTTTATACAACATTGTGTCAGTCAGTCAGTTTTTTTTTTTTTTTCAAACTTAGTTTAAGTTCCAACTGTAGTAAGCCAGCTTACAAACAGCGTAGTTTCACTCACCTGGTAAATATTGCATAAAAATGTAATGTTTTTCTCCAAAATGAGATCATTAAAGGAAACAGGTGAATAAAAAATATTACACAAAAATGTACACTTGATTGTGTCTTACACTATATTGACAATCCTTAAATTTACAGGGCTAATCCTGTTTATAAAAATTGTTAGGCACCATGTTGCTACATGTTTGGCAGGGTACATATGAGAATAAGATAAAAACAGGATATTGGATGTCTGAACCAATGTTGGTCTGATCTTCGTTCTCCTCAGATGGGCCTAGGATGTTTGTGGTTACTCCCTGGGTGGTTGAAGCTCTTGGTATTGAGCCTCTGTATTCACAAGTGGTGTTATATCTGGAGCTGCTGCCATCTATTATACATGATGCTTTTAGCTACAGGTATAGATGTAGGAGATGTGTCTGTAACAAACGTTAGCATTAAGGAATAAAACTGCCTGGTGCCTTCATATATGTTTTCTTTGCTTATGAGGGCTGGATTTTACAAGATCCTGTTCAGTATCTCCTGCATTAAGGCAAGAGTGCTTTTGTGTTCTTGGCAATAAAGTCACACAGTCACTATAATGGAACAAATGTGTAAGATGAGGCCAAAAGCCTGTTGATACCTTCATATTAGGCATTTGCTTTTGTGTGTTTAATTTATGTGTATTTAACTGGTAGAGTAGGAGGATAGGAGTTACAATAAATTGTGGAGGAGGGGAGCAATTTGATTAATCCCCCTTTTTAAAAAAAAATCTCAGATAGACAGGTAATCCCCAATTTCTGGGGCAACAGTTATTAGTGTATTAGTATATATACAGTGGGTAGATATGCGTGAGAACAGTCTGGATATTTTATTTGTGTATGTGAGAGAGGAAAAGACTGCCCCAGACTTTATTATAAAAACTTCTTTGAAGGAAGTGAACACCATGGAGGGCAATGAAAAAACAGCGGGATGTGGGATGTTGATTCAGTGATTGTCACATTAGCTGGTAGCCTACATCATTAGCTGAATTCGGTGGTTACATAAAGTACCGCTCCTGCAGCTGCTGCTGTCAGATTAATGTTTTGTGTCACTTTGCAATGACAGGTCTCCAGGAAATATATATATATAAAAAAAACTGTTCATGCATTATATAGTAAATTAAAGCTTTTTGAAATTACAGAGTGGGACTTACAAAAATATTGAAAGAAAGCCATTTCCACTCAAGTGAGAAAATGAAGCATGTCAAAACTGGCATTTTTTTGTCATGTTGAGAGACATAGTGTTTACTTGGTTCTGAAAGAAACGAAGAAAGAACTGAAAGGTTAAGTTTGAAGGCTGAAGAGATACATAGATTTTCACAATCTTCTCAGGCGTAAGGATGATGTAAATATAAGGAAGCTAGGATCTTTGGGGAAATGGATAACTTACCTCTGCCCAAAATTACAAAGGTGTTCTCACACAGAACGCATTTACAGGTAAATAGATGCATATTTATATAGTGCTTTTCTGTTCTATTTGAGTACTCAAAGTGCTTTCTTACCACAAACCTCATTAACCCATTGACACAGTTATACAAGCACTTTGATATACGCCTAAGTACTTTTTCTAAACATTCACACACACTCATAAGCATACACACACATGCATAAGGTTAGGCTTAGATGAAAACAAGCTGCAACCCAACCAAGCAGCTTTTTGAAGTTCACTAATTTGCGTGTTATGTTTGTTTAGTCTCTAAAAATTGTCTCTGCAGTGACTGTGAAGCTGCTGCTGATGTTGCCAATAGCTTAATGATCCCAATAAGCTTATTTTCTACTTTTTAAGGCAGAAGATGTACTTTGGATCTACTAATTTATTTATTATGACAAGTATGATGAGTAACAATGGAAATATGTTAAAAAGTTTTCATTTTTAGAGGGATTGCTGTGCATGTAAACAACTTTACAGTTATAAGGTAAAGAAAATCAGAATTATTGAGTGTAGAAGGTTTCCATGACAATAGTAGTTTTTTTTCTCTCTTGTCCTTGGAGCATTTTATGAGCAGAAAACATTAATGCCCCTGGGGCAGCGCAACAGGAAAGAAATGAGAGGAATATAAAGAAGTGATACGAGTCTGATCCAGAAGATTAGTGGGAAAAAATGAACCTGCACTCTTTTTTTTTAAATCCTTCCAAAACTACTTCTCATAAATTATTTTTTATTGTTTAATTAGCTGATTTGACTCTTGTAATAGCGGAATATATTAGGGGTGATGAAAATTATGAATGAATGCTGATCATGTGATCAAGGATATTTTGATAGACAATAACATTATCAGCAATGGAATATTACTTACCTTTAATTACTGTTGTTATGTGTTGTTTAAGTAATCCAGGCTCTTCTTTCGTGATGTGGCTTTTTCAGCATAACCTTTTAATTCAAATAGTCTTTTGAAACCAGAATAATTGATATTTGATGTGAATATGAAGCCAATCACTTCTTGCTGTTGTGTTTGAGGGATTGTTTCCACCATGAGACCTGCCAACAACAGGTGGTATGAGATTATCTCTGTTTTGATAATTGCTCACAATCACAGCATGTGATTTTTTGTCCTTTAGTTTTCTTTTCTTCTGGTCTTTGAAGATTGTACATATACACCCTCAAAAACATATTAGAAAAACAGATTATAGATTACAAGAGTCTTACATACACAACTCTGGTCTGCGTTCTGGGACTCCTGCTTGGTACTGTTTTTTTTTTTTCCCCCTGTGATGGTAATTACCATGCAGTGGGACTCAAAGGAGACAGATCATACTCTGTGCTGAAATTCCTTGTTAATAATTTTGCCTTTCTGCCATGTAATCAGTGTATCTACAGAATGACAGACAAACACCTGCTTGTATTTTCAGATGTATCAGATAAGGAGTACTTTTCAGCCAACCTGTGTTAGCGTTTTCCTTAAAAACTGTTCTGTCTCATTGTCTACATGTCAATCCCTTCTCTTTATTTCTCTCACGTTACAGACTCAGCTACCTTTCCCTTTCTCGATAGAATGCTTGTTTTGTTGCATCTGCGCTTGTAGTATTTTTGACTCAATGGTGGCACTGTTTTCTTTTTTTAGTATTTGCTTTATACATGTAAAGTTCAAAGTTAAGTCCAACATAGTTGTTTGGTTTCGATAGTCCTGTGAAACACAGCTCCACACACTGTATGAGGCAGTTATTTTTGTGAATTGTGCACCTGTGTGCTAGCTTCGCTGTCACATTTGCATTAGATTTGTGATTAAGAAGTAAAAGCAGTAGTGTTGATATTTATAAACATTTCCCAGCTGCTTACGCATCACAGTTAACCATTTACAAGCCATATTAAAGTGTTTTAGGAATTTTAATATTCTGTACCTTTTCTGTTGAGCTATTGGATTAGGTTAATCCAATATAATAATAATATGAAAATGTCAGATATGTTAAAGCTTGTGTAAGTCATGAAGTAATGAAGTGTTGACTTTTAAAAAAGAAAGTTTGGTCATGGGAGGACTCCATGTAATCCTGTAAAAAACAAAAAAAACAAAAAAAAAACTAAGCACATTTCAGTTTGGTTTGGATGAGGTCTGCATTTTGACGGTGCCATTGAAACACCTTCTTTTCTTTTTCATTCTGTTGTAGATTTGCTGGTGTGCTTGGGATCATTGTCATATTGTATGATCCAGTTTCAGCCAAATTTTAGCCTTTGGACAGATGGCTGCACATTTGACTATAGAACACTTTGGTATACAGAGGAGTTTGTGCTTATCTCAGTGACTGCAAGGTCCCCAGGTTCTGTGGCTGCAAATCCTGATCCTTCCACCAACATGCTTGACAGTTGCTGTGAGCTGTTTGTGCTGGTATCATGTGTTTCTCCAAAAGTGGTGCTGTGCATTATAGACAAGTGTCTCTACTTAGGTCTTGTCTGTCCAAAGGAAATCCCCAAAATATAAAACTTGTTCAGTCTTTTTCTATTATGGATGCTAACAGCTAACTGAGGCCTGCGGCGTCTGAGATGCAGCTCAGTTTTTATAGAGGTTTTAACACATGGTCATGGTCATAACTTTAATTCCATTTCTTTTAGTGCTTAAAAACCTTGGTGACTTTTCCACCTTATAAGCTTCAACTCAAGTTGCACTTCTGCTGTACATATACCACTGAATAAGTGCTGTGCTAATTCATGGTTGTGTATACAGTAAAACTAGAAAATCAGCAAGCAGACCTACCTACAGCTTCACTATTCTAGCAGCTGAAACTGTCACAAACAACTGTTTTGTGCTTTTGTGCAAAAATACAAATTGCTCATACCCTAGTCATGAAAGTATATTGGATATTGGGTTTTTGGGAGCAGGGCTGGGAAAACTGCCTTTTTTCATAATAAAATTCAATGTCTCTTTGAATTTGATTATTAAAATTAAAATGATTAAACTACCCTACACGTTATATACTACAGCATGTATGGCTGTGGAGTTTCTGTGCTAGGGTCATACTAATTTAACTCCAGTGAAGCTAAAACTTCTAATAGTTTGGGTTTTAATATCTCTTTGAAGCACAGAACACTGATACAGAAAATAGCTTTGAAATACTGATATTTAGAATGAAGTGGAAAAAATAAAGTCCATTTGTAGTACTGCAAAATGCAATTTTTGCTCTCATCAGTGCAGATACCAAAGCAGACGGTAGTGTTGCATCATTATTGGCTATTTCAGTCCCCAATCACGAGTCCCCAATCACAGTGATTCTACCATCTCTGCTTTTAAATATTTATAAAAAAGATGAGTATTTCTGGATCCCCCAGCCATTTTTGGCTAATAAATCTATTAACACAAATTTCAGTTTCATCTTTCATAAATCTTTAATAATGAGAAAAAGCATTTCATCATCTGCACTATTATTAACCCGTACATGTGTGTGGCAGGCATTCATTTCCCAACATTTAGGCTATGCTGGACTGTGAAAGTAGTCATTTTTTGTTTGAAGGGCTTCTCACCTCTGTTTTCACAGCAGGTAGTTTTAAAGATTGAAGTGAAATTGATTCTGCATAATAAAATTTTTACCATACATTGTTCCTAAGCTTCCTAAGCGTAAAATAGACTTCTTTATGTTATGCTGTCACAGGCCTATTTCTGCTGTTTCTCACATCAGGATTTAAAGAGTGTATCAGGTGACTGTTAAATTGGTTGCAAGTGAACTAAAGAGTGAAAGAGCACAAAGGAAGCTCAGTGTCTTTTTTTTCCTTTTGTTTCCTCTCTGTTTTTATTTGTCTAAATGAAATTTCTTACAGTACAACGAAGGCCCTCAGGCTTGAGCCGATTTGAAGGGAGACTGAGCCAGGAGTCCAGATCTGTACTGTAAAGTTGGGAAGCTCTGTGTTCATAGCACAGAGACAGTCAGAGTATCATTCAAGAGATGTGCAGAGCTCTCGCTATGTTTATAGTTTTCGTAGAAACAGCCAAGTCCTCCTCCTCCAAAAAAAAAATTCTCTCCAACTAATGAGGACACAGTACAATGTTACAGAGCAATTCACAGGAATGCTTTAGGGGTCCAGCGTGATGCAGAATCTTCTGTAAAGGATGCGATAACATTAAACTTTAATGACTGCCTGATGACAATTGGGTCACAGCTGCAGCAAAAACTTGGCAGAATGGTAGAATATAAATGTTAAGGCAGGATACGAAAATATATATCAAGCATACATACCATCTTTAAGATCTGTTAAGTAGCAGGTATAAATGGAAAGGTAGTTAATCACATTCAAAGAGAAATTTAGTGCAAATAAGTGCAATGTTTGTATTACGTAATAAGTTATATGCCTGAAAGGTAAAAAGGATATAATATGTAATATGAAATGCACTGAGCATGAAAATGTATTCTTTGCTTAAAGGTGCCCTGACAAGTTTTTTTAAACAATGAAAGTTGTGTTTACCTTCAGTTTTTCTCACCAAATCACTCTATAAAGCCCTGAAGTCTAAGAAACTGGGGTATTGCTTTTCCTTCCATATGAACATTCACAAACCTTATTCTTTTTAATATTTTAAATTGTGCTGTAACTTGCACATTACAAGCACACTGCACCACTTTTTCCAACTATCCATCCATCCATGTTTCATGAACAATACAAGAAAAATGGGAAAACAGTTGGTCTGTGGTCCTACAGCTGGTCCGAAAGTCAATAGAGTACTACACAATTTTAAGTTTCTTTACTAGTAGACTGTTACTTGTACATGTCTTATAGACTTTTACTTTTATATTTAACTACTATATGCTGAAAATATAATTTTAATTTTAATATTAATATTGAATTAGTATTTTTAATGCAAGCCTCTTACCTTTATTTCAGACTGTGGTGTTCCTACTTTCACTTTAATTAAAAGCTGTGATTATTTTAGCAAGCATGTCAAAATGACATTGTTCTGTTCTATGTGAAAATAACAACATAGACATCTGTGTGATCAAAGGATCTTGAATCAACATGATGTGGAAATATTTGCATGCGTGCAAATATAGATTAATTGTCATCTGACTCATATAGTGCCATGGTTGATCAAATACATAAAACCTATTATGTTAAATGTGCAAAAGGTTATCCATCTAGAGCTTTAAGCTCAGTGTTTCACTTCCTGTTGAAGACTGTTTCCTTTTATGCCTGAAATTGCATGAGTGATAAATAAAAGCGTTAAATGAGTAGAGGCAGCACTCATAAGCAGAAAATGGAAGTGCAAAACAAGGCAGCAGCGGCAGATATTTTGTTGCCATGGAAATGTTATCTTGTTGGGTTGTGACACAATTTAGAAATATGTACTCAGTTAAGAAATGTTATGTAACACCTCCCTCTCCTGTCTCTCTCTTCCTCTCTCCTCCCATCCTTCTCCCTGTCAAAGGCTGCTAGAGCACAGATTATTGTTGATATAATAAAATACAGCCAAGCAGTGAATCGAAATGAAAGATACATAAAAAGCTGAGATAGGGGATAGAAATGGAGGAGGGTCTATGTGTGTGTGTGTGTGTGTGTGTGTGTGTGTGTGTGTGTGTGTGTGTGTGTGTGTGTGTGTGTGTGTTCCGATATCCTCTCCTCAGTCCCTAGCTCATCCCCACTGCAGGGGCCAAAGCCCATCCATCCTCCTGCAGGGCAAACGTCTCTCCTCTGGACTCTATCTGGTTCACTGAATCCTTACTGAGAGACACAAAGAGATGAAAGTACCAAGGGATGTGGAGGAGGAGGAGTGGGATTAGACAACAAGAAAAGTGAGGATGCTGGTTGAGCGGGGAGGAGGAGGTGGAGTGGGATGATAGGTGAAGTGCAAAGAGAGAGGGAGGAGGAAAGAGGTGGTGGGATAAAGAGAAGAGGAGGAGAGGGAAAGCCAATGCAGAGCTCAGTCTTCTCTGTTTTCCTTGACTAAGAATAGCAGCTCTTCTGGTAACCCAGTGCCCCAGGACATGACCATTTGAATAAAAGCCTCTATCACTTCACATAATGCCAAGTGTGTGTGCTCTACTGTAGGTGTGTGCCTCTGCACTTGCATGTATTGGCATGTGTCTGTATGTAAGTGTGGGGAAGTATTTTGAAGGCAGTTACACAGTGAAATTCATCAGAGTAACAAGAGAGGCAGGCAGAAAACGAGAGAAGGGAAAGAGGGAGGCAAAGAGCGAGCTAATTGGCAAAAGGCTGGTGGAGAAGGGAGCAACAGATGAGAACTGTGTGTTAAGCATGCTGAGCCACCCATCCGCCTTTTTCTGTGTCCCTTTTTCTCCGCTCTATGGGACAGATATAGCTGCTTAGTGTAAGGTGTGTAGAACTCTATGCATGGCATAATCTATGCAATTAAAAGATAGAAAGCAAATGAAAAGAAATATTTTAAAGTTGTAGCTTTAGTATTATTAGCAAAGGTACAACAAAAACACTTCTTTCCAGTTTCAGGGTCACACAATGATGTAAAAATCTTTTTTTCCTTCTTTACCTCTCTGTCAGCACTACTTCCTCATCATGTTTGGTCATGATGGACAGAAACCACTGGAGCTACGGACAGAGGAAGAGTGTGAGTGCGATGAATGGGTGGAGGCCATCCAACAGGCCAGGTATGCACAGTACATTACTATATAAAGAGTATTTCTAAAAATATATTGGCATTTTTTAATTCACTTTCAGCTCTTGTCAGTATTGTACAAAAGTCATCCTGTATGTATCAGCTTCATATAGTAAATAGCCAAAGTAAAAAATACACTCAAGTGTTAACACATTCAATCAGACAAATAACATAACTATAACTAACTGACATTATATTGACCATTTGACACCTTGCATTTTCAGGGTTCGTAAAAAGGCTCATTAATAATAATGTAATAATCTGAAATTTTGCGGCATTGTAAGTCATAGAATATTTAATAGCTTTAAAGCATCTTGGGGTTGCTTATATTTTATGGTTAGTGCTTTATAATTGCACCAGTGCCTTATGTGTGATTATGATTATGAACTTCATTTTTAAGGGAAATTATATACTATCTTCTATAATATTTTCAGCTGGGATATGTATAGTAAACACTTTAATAGTTAATAGGACAAATTAACCTGATGAAATCAGGTTAATTTGTCAGGTTAATTTAACATCAGGGTCCTCTTGGATTTTCACATAGGCTTTTATAAACACACTTTTGGTTACACAGTAACATTTATTTCTGTCATAAATTGATTTTATTATTCTTTGAAGCAATAATCAGTGGGATTAATAATTATTTGATCTCCTGCTGAATTTGTAAGTTTGCTGACTTGCAAAGACATGACTTGCAAACAGTCTCTATTTTTATGGTAGTTCAATTTTAATGGAAAGAGAGAGAATATCAACCAAAAATCCAGAAAAAATGATATAAAAGTTATAAATTGATCTACATGTCACTGAGTGAAATAAGTGTTAGAACTCAGCCAGACTTCTGCCTCCCACAGTCAGTCAATCAATTACACATGCTCCTGATCTCAGCTTCTTACATGTATAAGGACATAAGGGACAAGATTGCAGACATGCACAAGGCTGGAATGACTTACAAAACCATCATCATCAACAGGCTTGGGGAAAAGGTGGCAACTGTTGTGATTATTTGGAAATGGAAGAAGTATAAAAACCACACTATGCCATGATAGACTGAAATCTTGCAGCACCCGCAAGGTCCCCCTGCTCAAGAAGGCACATGTACAGACCCATTTTAAGTTTGCCAGAGAACATCTAAATGATTCAGAGAAGGCTTGGGAGAAAGTGCTGTGGTCAAATGAACCCAAAATCGAGCTCTTTGACATCAATTCGACTCGCAGCGTTAGGAGCAAGAGAAATGCTGAGTATGACCCAAACAACACCATCCCCACAATCAAGCAAACATTTTCAGGCTTTGGGGCTGTTTTTCTTCTAAGGGCTGAGGGAGAACCCTCTTACTTCAGCAAGAACACTAAAGCACCAAAACATATCACTGAGGTAACAAATGAGTGGCTAAAGAAGAAGCACATTAAGGTCATGGACTGGCCCTAGCCAGTCTCCAGGTCTTCAGTCCTATAGAAAATCTGTGGGGGGGAGCTGAACTTCCAGTTGCCATGCGGTAGCCAAGAAACATGAAGGTTTTAGAGGGTTTCTGTTTCTGTGGGCCAGAATCCCTGGTGAGTGCAAACCTGGTGACCAATTATAAAAAACGTCTTACCGCTCTGCTTGCCAACAAGGGTTTTGCATCCAAATACTAAGTCATGTTTTGTTTGAGTATCAAGTACTTATTTCACTCAATGCAAATCAATTCATAAATTTTATGTAATGTGTTTTTTTTCTTAGGATTTTTGGTTGATATTCTGTGTTTCTCCATTAAAATGAAACTACCATAAAAATCAGAGACTGTTCATTTCTTTTTAAGTCAGCACGCTTACAAATTCAGCAGGGAATCAAATAATTATTTTCCTCACTATATAAACTACAACAGTAAACAGTGAGAACTGCTGTGTTTTATGCATGCAACTACTTATTCATGTTTATAAAACACGCTCTGTTTTCAGCATATTATTTAGTTGTTTATACTGACATTTTATCCTCTGTGAACTTTTCAGTTACTCTGACATTATCATCGAACGAGAGGTGCTGATGCAGAAATACATCCACCTTGTACAGATCGTCGAGACTGAGAAGGTGGCTGCCAATCAGTTGCGCACTCAGCTAGAAGATCAGGACACTGAAATTGAGAGGCTTAAAGCAGAGGTACATTATGCATGTGTGAAAACGCACGACACAAATGCACATAGACCTTAAAAGGTGGAATCTTTAACATTTTATTCATACCACATACAATTTGTATTGTTTGTGGAATTTTATTGTAAATGTTTTTTTCTTTTTTAGATTGTAAAATTCTTCCTCTAGGATACAGTGCAGCAAGTGCATGTCAGAAAATTCAGAAGAGAGCATTTGGTTCTGGGCATTTAACTGTCCTCTTTATTAAAAGAACCCGTTTGGTTCTGGACTAGCTGTCTTCATAGTGAAAAGCACACAGTACTCTGTACTTCTGACAGGGTAGCTCTGGGAGGCAGGTTTTCTGTTACACAGGTTACTTTGAAAGGAACTCTAGGAACTATATTATTAAAATCAGCTTACCTTTATAGCTTTGCCAAATCCTTAAGACTTCTCAGGACAGAAGTCTTAAGGACTCTAATATTTAAAATCATGCATGCTTTTTCAAAAGAACAGTAAGCAAGGATTTTCAGGATTTTTATGCAAACATACAGCTAGTCACCACAAATTATATTTGATTTGATCAATTTGGATACCCTTCAGGATGAGTCATACATTTTTTGAAGTTGTACAGGAGTCTTATGTCTTATGACTTGGAAAATGTATTAACTTTTTTCACTATGTCTTTAAATTTTATTTTGCTCATGACAAACAGATTGTAGCCTTCCACCAAGTTGATTTTAAGAAAATGTTAAGAAACTTTAATTCTGCGATTACCCTCCCAGCCTAAATCACACGACAAGTCACTCAATCAAGAAAGATATGTAGAGGGTGTACATAGACCATTATCACTATGTGTGTCTTTTCTCAGGAAAGGGGTGAGTGGGAATGGTTCTCACTTACCTCTGAGCGTAGGAAGAGAAGCCCACTGTTCAATAAAGACAGTCCATCAGTTTTATTGCAAACAGCTTCCAACCCCACATGCAATAAATCACATGCCCGTGCTCACATACAAAACAAAAGTGACCTCTGCAACATTGTTAATAAGAAGGAATTACAGCAGCTAGAAAACTCTAACAAAGTGAGGTGCAGCAAGACCCCAGCACAGATTAGGCAACAATTTCAACACATATGACACTGATTAACATTGTCCCCAACATTTGACGACCTCCCCTGTATCCATGATGATGATTTTTGACATCTCAATATATATCAATAAAGACGTGGTTTGGCAACCATTAGAATAGGTTCCTGATTTTTCCAAGGGTAGCCCTAGTAAGCTGCACAGGCTACTAACTTTTGATCCACACCTTGTTCTAGAAATATGAAATATGACAGAAACCACTCGGTTCAGAAAAGGAAACAAGAGGGAAAGAGTTAAAAGGCATAAAAGAAGGAGCTGGGGTAAAGGTGGGTTGCAAAGCCACTTGCAGATGCATGGCAACAGTAGGCATGCTAAAGCAGTTTAAATGGTGTAAAAGGTTAACAGCTGAACATTCAGCTGACATTGTGGCTAAACTATTATCTGTGGCCTTCGTGAATTAAGCTACGCTTGATTTCATTAGAATTATTCACTGGTAGGTGATATGAAATATATAGTTCTTTATAGATAATGCTTATTTTATTCAGAAAATATCAGCCTGTAAAAATAAAGAGAGAGTACTTGCATTGTTTTCCTTTTTTAAAAATTTAAGTCATCATGATTCTTCTATCAAAGAAGAAGTGAATGCTATGTATGTAGCATTGTTCTCGTATTCAGTTCAATTCAATTCAATTTTATTTATATAGCGCCAAATCACAACAATAGTCGCCTCAAGGCGCTTAATATTTGTACAGTAGATCGTACAATAATAGATACAGAGAAAACCCAACAATCATATGACC
>VVHJ01036281.1:0-12337 GCA_015107715.1 Tylochromis polylepis | reverse complement strand
CTGGAGCCACTTGCCTAGTCTGGGAGTCACTGCGCCTAGTGCTCCGATTACCACTGGGACCACTGTTACCTTCACCCTCCACATCTTCTCCAGCTCTTCTCTGAGCCCTTGGTATTTCTCAAGTTTCTCATATATATATATATATATATATATATATATATATATATATATATATATATATATATATATGAGAGAGAGAGTGTTTTTTTTAATGGCTTTCCAAAACAGTTTTTTATTTTTGTTGTTTTTTTAGTAATGAACTACTCAAAATATTTCAGTCTGTCTCCTTGAAATACACTATGTGTATGCCACTTCTTTCAGAGAATGTGGAGTTATAAATACAAAACTGACAGTATTTTTTTTTAAACATTGCATCAGGAAACACATGACGTCAAGGGTGCCTGGCCATGGACTGAAGTGAGGACACCACTGGCAATACATGGCTGTGTCTCTCATTTTTTCTAAATAAGTTCCATCTTGAAGCCTCTACATATTGTCAACTGTGAAAATAGGAGAAACAAAAGGGAGAGTTTTAAATTAGGAGAGATCTCAAAAAGCAACACAACATGCCACGATCCAAAGAAACAGCTAAGAAACAAAGTCACTGACATCTATCAGTCTGGAAAGGGTTATAAAGCCATTTCTAAGGCTTTGGGACTCCAGTAAACAATGGTGGGAGCCATTATCCCCATATGGAGAAAACCTGGAACAATGATGAACTTTCTCAGGAGTTGGCCAGCCTACTAAAATTACTCCAAAAGCGCATCAACAACTCATTCAGAAGGTCACAGAAAAACCCAGAATAACATCTAAAGAACTGCAGGCATAACCTGTCTCAGTTAAGGTCAGTGTTCATGACTCCACCATAAGAAAGTGACTGGGCAAAAATGAGTTCCAAGATGAAAACCACTGCTGAGCAAAAGGAACATAAAGGCTTGTCTCAGTTTTGTCAGAAAACATCTTAATGATCCCAAAGAATTTGGGGAAAATACTCTGTGGACTGACGAAGCAAAAGTTGAAGGTGCGTGTCCCATTACATCTGGTGTAAAAGTAACACAGCATTTCAGAAAAGGAACATCATACCAACAGTATACTGGTGGTGCTAGTGTGATGGTCTGGGGCTGTTTTGCTGACTCAGAACCTGAGGGCTTGCTGTGGTGAAGGAAAATGTCCGGCCATCTGTTCGTGACCTCAACCTGAAGCACACTTGGGTTCTGCAGCAGGACCAAAACACACCACTGAGTCCACCTCTAAATGTCTTAAGGAAAACAAAATTAAGACTTTGGAGTGACCTAGCCCAAATCCAATCGAGAACCTTCCAATATGGCTAAATTACAACAATTCTGCAAAGATGAGTGGAATGAATTCCTCCACAGTGCTATAAGACTTATTGAGAGTTATTGCAAACGCTTGACCAGTTATTAGGTTTAGGGGGCATTCACTTTTTCACACATGGCCATTAATATGCAAATTGACATGACCATTGATCAACAACCACTGATCAAAGCCCATTGATCAGTGACAATTGATCAGTGGCCATGAGTACCTTTCACAGAAAGTTGGGGAATGGGAAAAGATGAACCCTTAGGTCCCCTTCTCGATTCAGAGATTCAGAGTGTTTCCCTTTTCACATGAATGGTCTCCTTGACTCCCTGCTCAAACCAGCGTTCCTCCCTGTCCAGGATGAATACATCCTCATTATTGGAAGAGTGTCCACTGGCCTCTAGGTGTAAATAGACTTGGGGCTTTGCATTGCTGAGACAGGCCGAAACGTTCATCTGCAGTTGCTCTGCTTCCACATCTGCAATGTTGTTGTTTCGAATTGCTGTTTCTGTGGCTGTGATCAGTTCTACTGGCAGGATTTTACTCTGTTTCACAGCAACCCCTTTGCAAGGATGTTTTTCTCTGCTTGGGTGAATTGTCTATCAGACATATTTTTTACCCGCTTGTCCACATCCTCAGTGTGGCATCCTTCTCTCTTCTGGCCGTTTAGGACACTGTCCATATTTTGCTGGTGTTTTCAACGCACAACAAGTAGGTCAAACTTCCTTTGTTGCCTGGTCTTAGACTTTTCATGCTGTGCTAGAGGAGCCCTCCTAGTGAATTCAAACACCTTTTGAAGAGTATTCTCATCTAGAAGCATTGTAAGTCTCTGTAAGATCCGCTCCTCTTTTGATTTTAGCACATCGATGGTAAAAAGTTTTTATCTCCCCCGTTCATTGAGCAGCTGACTCTGTGTCTTCTGGAGGATTTTTGTTGCTCAGATGCCCTTAACTGGAGATCTTGTCAGTGGTGCTAGTTTCAGTCATTATACAAAAGTACTGTTTATAAGGTTGGGGAAACCTGCACTCAACTGAGACTGAAGAAGTCACTTGGATGAGTGACGAAACATTTCTCCCACTGAAAACTGAAAACCAGATGAACAGAATCAACTTTTTGGGATCTTTTTCTAATATTTAAATTAGTTTGATGATCTGAAACATTTAAGTGTGACAAACATACAAAAAAAAAAGAAATCAAGAAGGGGACAAACACTTTTTCACACCACTGTATATCCCAGATTTTTAAACATAATTATAAATTCACCCAAAAACCTTTTTCATGAAATGATGAATCCTTTCTCATCAATGTAACAGTACCACTATTTGTAGCATACTGCTAAACACAAGATGCCCTGTGAGATAGCCACTAAGAGCTCACAGATGTCAAAGCTGAGCTCCAAGGGAAACACAAATTGGCTCTATAATTGCTAGAGATATCTGAATTTCATCAAAACTCCCACAAGTGTTTACCACCAAATGCTGAGATATCAAGTACTATATTCACTTTCCATATAACACAAAAAAGTGTCAGTCACATAGTTGTGTCTTAATTCTGTTAAGGCCTTGGGGTCTACACTGTATGCACTATGTGTGCTAAGCAGTTTGTCTATGTGTCCTGTTTTATGATTTGTTTGGTGAACAACAAGCAAGATGCAAAATTAATACAATTGCCTTCCCTACTGTGTACATTGTGGACTTTGAAACAGAACAACAAAAATCCTCATGCTGTGAAATGTGTTACATTAAATTAGAAAGTTGAACAGTTTTACTGACTTGATTGTTGATATCCGCATTTTTTTTTCATTTCTCAAAGGAAGATGCTACATGCATCCAGTCTACAAGAATGAATAATTATTATTTAAAAGGTCCTTTTACAAACAATGCTTATTTTGTAGTGAATTAGAAACAGTTCAAGAGTGGTCAGTGGTTCGATCCTGGGCTTATTCTGTCACCAGTCTGCACCAATGCATCAATCTGTGTGGGTGACTGTGTCTATTAGAGAGAAAGCCTTGTATGTATGCAATAAGTGCTGTATGAATGTCAGTGTGAAGGATAGGGGAATATGGCTTGTTGTGTAAATCACTTATCAAACATCACAGTTGTTTAAAAGTCCAAAAAGAAATTAAATTTAATTATTTTAAAAAACTAGGCCACCTTTTTACAAGGTAAGACAGAATTCTAATTTACATTTGAATGTACACAAGTGTATGCACATGTAAATTATATGTAGATGTAAATCATTAAGTATTGTACAACACCAGCTTCAAAACAGTTAATTAGTCTTTATAATCCCTGTTCCTTAAAGGCATCTATGTACATACTTTAAGGTTGAAGTTTCTCTTTTTTCTACTTTGTTTGTGATTTGGCATCATTGTAAGTCCTGTAAGAGATTTTACCCACCATACCCTATATGTTACAATAGTCAACAGTTATTTCCCAGGCTCTCTGTTTTGTTTTGACAGAAGCAAAGAAAGTATGTTGTGCTTTCTTGGCCATTGCTTGATCTCTTGGCTCTGTTCAAATGGGTGTTTATGTATTTGTTAGTAAGCTATGGGGCTGCTGATCCTACTGGGAAACAGTGTCTTGCTTTAGAGAAAAGAAAATGAAAATGGTGAGACACAGTTTTAAATAGGTGTTAATTTGCTGACAATTTGTTTTTTATCTCAACCACACATTTACTGATGAGCAATGTCATGGTGTCTGCTGGTATTGCTGCCAAGCTAAGCTCTAATGGTACTGCTGTTTATGATACCCAAGCTCACGCTCTTTTTCAGTAACACGTGTAAATGTTTGATGCTATTGGTTAAAACAGGAATATTATTTTTCATACTAGTCTTGTCAGCACTTGGTTAGATTTTATGTCTTGATGTTTCCGCCAAAGTTCTTGATATTTATCTAGTGTTTCCTCTTGCCTTCCTCTTTCCTCTTAGCTTTGCTTGATAAATCAAGATTTCTTTAATACATTTGGTGTAACTGGCTTCAAGTGTTTTAGGTTATCAGATTTTCTCTACAGATTTTAAATCTATATTTTGGAAGCATAATTAACTCCGTTCACTTAGTAAATGATTAAAAGTTGCGTCTGTTGTTCATGCATTATACAATTAGACCTAAACAAAGGTCCCATTAAAGTTGTAAGGATTAGCTAATCACACTTCATGAACATGTGACCGTTATTAATGTCTCTATGTCAAAACTGAAGTTATAAACAAGTTAAAAAACAACAGAGTCTGCATATGTTTTCTGGGAAATTGTAGTTCTGGGAGTTTTGCCTACCTTAGAACCTGTACAAATGATGGAATATACTTCAGCTCATAAGGTGTTCCTTCCCTTCTGCATACTTTTCTTCTCCCATCATTGTGGTACAAGTTTATCTTGCTTTCATCTGTCCAAAGATTTTTCAAAGATTTTTTTTGTTGTTTTTTCAGGACTTTTCGATGTTTTCTGGGGTTCCAGAAAATTTCTAAAAGAGCCTGGCTTCCCATTCTTTAGTGTAACCGGTGGTTTGCATTTTGGCATCGCTACATTGTAGACTTTTATAATAATATACCTCCTTCCTCAGGAATGTTCTTTACTTGGCTAGGAAATGATACATTTCAGTATTCCGTGGTTTTTTTGGTCCTTTTGATGTCGCTAAGCTAGCCAGTGCATTCCTTGTTTTTAAGAATACACCAGATTATTAGTTTCCCCACACCTAACCCTGGTCATTTCAGTTCATTGACCAGTTACTTCTGAGCCTTTGAAAATGAGGGCCTATGTATAAAAGTGGCTGTAATTCCTAAAATTCTTCTATGGTGGTGTACAGAGGCAAAATTAAAACAAATATTTCTTAGTCCAAATTCTTATGGACCTAATTGTGGGATTCTGCCAACAGAAGAATAAAACCAACAGGTGTTCTTCAGCTATAGATGTATACACATGTAGTCAAATACAATTAATATAATTTATGTTTTAAAATGTTACATTTCTGTATTTAATTTATTCATTCATATTATATTTATTTTTTTGATAAATTATATTAAAAATTAATAATAATATATTAGATTACTATTATTCATGTTGTTAACAACTGCAATTATTCTTACAGTTATGGAGTAACCAAAAGAAAAATGCACCGTGAGGCAGCTGTTGCATACTGATGTGTGAAGGGAGCAGAACCCATGGGGCTGACTACACTGATAGACGGTTGCTTTCATATATCCCAGAGATGAGAGAGACATATCATGTTCATATGACGTTGGGCATGCAGAACTCTGCGAGCAGTGTTGGATATACATCTTCCACAAGCAGCCAAAACTTGCCCATAATGCCTTTAACCATTTTAGCTGGGTTTGTCAGCTCAGATTCAGTCATCTCAGAATGTCACTTTTTTTTCCAGAAAAATTCTCAAGCCAGAAAGCCTTTCATGTTACTGTGACAGCCAGCAGCTGTGAGTCATCATGTCATTTGCTTCAGGATAACCGCATAATGAAAAATGTTTTTAATATGACAAACAGGAAATGTTATATAACTTGTAGTCCAACATATTTTTGTCTTATTTTACAAAACAAGTCTGTCCTCATTTGCGCATCAAATAAGGTTGCACAACAAATATAATGAGCAAAATAGTTTACATAGCATGTAAGATGCAGTGGTGCAATGTACTGAGCAGAATGCAAATTGAAGCCAAAAGCAAATATTTAATTATTTTTGCACAGACTGTGTGCATATGCTCATCCGGTGCATGGAACTTTGAAGAGAAAGGTTATACCTGTTTTGGGCTTTTCTTGATTTCTGCATACTGTAGCTTTGATGTAAATGTCATCAGGTTGTACTGTTGTGAAAAGTACCATGAATTAACATTAATACAATAAATCTTGCAGCAACCTTGGCCTGTACTCAAGACACACAAGTGGGCCGTGGCACTGCCCTAGAGTAAATAGGGGTGCAGTGGTGACAGACACTAGATCAGGCATTATGTGCAATATCTTCTACATACTGTGTAGACCCATAAGTGCTTTTGAGAGCTCTTGTTATGCCAGATTGTATGACCTACCGTAACAGAGGCACCCCTGTCTTGTTGTTTTGAAACTCTTCAATAATGGAAAGGAGCAAAAATAAAACCTCAAGTACACAATTATTGCAACATTATTCAGTAATATAAGCTGCTTTGCTTACCTTATTCAAGTGCAAATTTGAGATTTGGCAAGTACAGCCTCGGCTATGCTTACCATAAAGGCACTTGATTGTTCATACTTTTGGGCATTTTACTTCTCGGGCGCTGTGAAAACATTGATAGCTGCTGCTTTGATGTTACTAGCTGTTCTGCTTTGTCGTAAATGTTCTTAGGGACTCTCTTCATCTCCGTGACAGGTGTTATGTCATAGTTATGATTGTGTCATATTGGTAATTTCCATACCTCTTCAAATAACGTGTTAAAAGTGTTTATATTATTGTGGCATATACTATGTGCATCTATCCTTGCCAGTATGATGGTGTTAGCTCATCTTCATCTTAGCACTGCATGAAGTTTATTTACAATATTATTATTAGAGTAATATTTACGCAGCGATTCTCTTGCACCAAAAGATTTAATATAGACTCTGAATTGAATATAGCACATGCTTGAGTTGAGTATTTATAGAAAGCCATTGTCTTTTTCATCATCTACATATGATGAACTGAGGGACACTGCACCTGTCAATCACAAATTATTCTGGCCTAAAGCCCACCCTGCTTTATTGTCCTTTTGACTCCAGTTGACAAAATGAACGTCCTGTATTGAATAAAATTTCAGATTGGTGGTTGAGATTATAAACAAATTAAGAATCAAGAAAGGTGAAAGAGAACATAAAGGGAACCAAAGTTTCCCATGAATGACTAACACATATTGTGACTTCTGAAGGAGTCTCTAAAACCTACATCCACTTTTATATACAGTGTATTGGTGCATCCCATTCTGTTGGAATGATTAGTGTATACAGATAATTTTCCCCAGTCAAGTATCTTTCCTCCATCTACACACCTCTGCTGATTATCAAACACAGCCCATAGCAGCTCAAGGGAATCGATGGATCCCAAATTGCAGGATTAATGTTAGATGTCTTGTGCTTACCTGTCTGCAGCCAGATGGTGAGCTCATCATTGGCTTCATTAGAAAGAAAGACATTTGTAGCCATATTCTGATGGCACTTCTGATGACTATTGAGGTGTAATTAACTTAGGCCATTGCTTGGGTAAACGATATTCTCCCCCATAAGCCAGACCCTATGTATTTGTTAAGAAAGTTTGAAGTACTGTCATTATTCTCAAACAGGCTACATTTTAAAGCCCTTCGAAAGTCTCTAGCCAACCAGATGATCACACACATACAGAACTCCAATTCCAAAACAATGCAATGATTTGCAAATCTCATAAACCCCTATATCAATTCTTTAACTGAGACACTTGAAAAATCAGAAGAAAAAAAACCATTTCAATTTGATTGCAGCAGCACATTTCAAAAAAGTTGGGACGGGGCAATAAAAGGCTGGGAAAAGTAAGTGGAACTAAAGAGGAACCGCATTTTTCAAGTAGTTAGGTTTATTTGCAACAGGTCAATAACAGTTCACTGTGCCACTGTGCAGGTGAAAGTGCTATCATGCAAAGAAGCAATATGTGAGCACGATAGAGAAATGCAGCTGTCTTTCCTGGCCAAAGCGCCTTTAAATAGACTGAGGAAAAGTTGAATGCTGTTGTCACACAAATTGAAATTTGAAATTCTTTTTGTAAAACATGGACAGACACTGTGTCCTTCGGACTACCCTTCTGAGACCCGGCCTATTCATTTCATGTCCTCTGTAACAGACATTTCTTTTTGGTCTATATCTTTTTCAGTTATTTGAGATACCCCACTAAGTCCTGATGTGCTAAATAGAGGACATCGTGGCCTTTCCAATGATATTTCATGTGTTTGGGTGACCTTGTTTAGCTCCAAAAAGGCAGGAAATCACAGAAAAAGTTAATCTGAAAGATATTTTTTTGCTCGGTTCCCAGGAGGATACAGGGGAGCGGGCCCAGCCAGCTTGTTATCGATGCTGGGTTCAAAAGCCTGTATCTCTGATGGTTTGGGGTGCATTATTGCCTCAGGAGCTCATACCCAGAACATCTGGACAAGCACCATCAATGCTGTATAAATCTTTTTTATGGGAA
The DNA here is from genome assembly GCA_015107715.1 of Tylochromis polylepis. Taxonomy (NCBI): domain Eukaryota; kingdom Metazoa; phylum Chordata; class Actinopteri; order Cichliformes; family Cichlidae; genus Tylochromis; species Tylochromis polylepis. The sequence goes on along the minus strand of VVHJ01036281.1, from coordinate 3,848 downwards.
GACCTTGCAAGACAATGCCAGACAACATACTGCATCTATTACAACAGCATAGCTACATATAAGACACCAGGTGTTAAACTGGTCTACCTGCAGTCCAGGCTTTTCATCAAGTAAAAACATTTGGTGCGTCATGAAATACAAAACGCAGCAAAGAAGACCTGGGACTGTTGAGCAACTAGACTCCTCTATCAGACAAGAATGGAACAAACCTCCTCTCTCAAAAGTCCAGCAATAAGTCTCCTCAGTTCCCCAAAAATTATGGGCTCTTAATAAAAAATAAGAGGCGGTGGTACACGCATGTCCAGCTTTTTTAAGACATGTTGCTGGAATCAAATTCAGAATGATTTTTTTTCCTAAATGGTACATTTTGTTTGAACTTTTGATATGTTAAAACGTTCTATTGTGGATAAAATATGGGTCTATAGGATATGTAGACCATTGCATTCTTTTTTTTTTTCTTTTTTTTAAAAAATTTTACACAATATTTGCACACCTTTTTCAGAAATGGGGTTATAAAAGAGGTTAGTTGTACCAGTCAAGTAACCTAACAAGAATGTGTTTGAACTGTGAGTATCCAGAGAGAATCCATGCAGGCGAAGGCTGTGAAATGAAAGTGCTAAGCACTGCATACTATGCTACCCATTTAGCAGCGTATTGCTTGATAATATGTAATCTTCACCTCTCATCTGTTGTATTGAAGTGTTCTACCAGATAACTGCATTAATTTTAAAATGTGCAGGAGTCTATTTAAACATTTAGATTCAAAACAGATGGCAAAATAGCTAAATTAATTAAATTAATTAATTACAAATCAGATAAACAGGTGTGTTTGCACTTTTTGCTGATAAATCAGAAATGCATGTGGATGGTCAGTGTAAAAAAAACGTTTCTGTCAACAAACAGAATGGTTCCAGAAATTAAATGTTGTAGGTAAATATGATTGCACCTCTCATTAAATGTCTTGGATGACACCAAATTCTTGACACTTTCAAATAATGAACACTGAAGTTATATTCAAAAGTCAGCTTGCAGGTGTTTCTTTTATTTCCATAGCCTCGCAGGGTGTTGCTGTCACATTGTCACACCTTCATTGTGTTTCTTTGAGTTTCCTAAAGCCATTTTGCACAAATAAACATTTCAAAACTATTTGAGGAATATGCCCAGTAGTAATAAATGATTATTCTTAAGACAAATTATTTTCTTGCACTGTTATTTGATGTAGCAATTTCTGTGACTAATGGGTGAAAGTGGAAGACGAAAAGTTCACATAGAAGGAAATAACAATATTTATGGGAAATATTGCAGAAAGGTCATGTTTTTCAGAAGCCAGCCACTACCTTAACACATCCTGGAATTATCCATGACATTTCAGCTGCTCACACAACAACGGAGCATGGGAATTATGTGGCCAATTTTTTGGTGTTTTAAGGACTGGAAATACAGCAATGAACAAGAAGCTCATTGGAAAACGACTGTCATGTCCAAAGCAAGTGATAGACAAAAGATGATAATAATAAATTGTTTTCTTTTTGTACTTACTTTGTTAGTTAATGAAATGAAACCTCAAAACCATTGACCAACCTCTTTTTAAAAATGTGTCTGCATTTGTATGCCACGACTGCCAGACAGAACGGGAATGGGTCTTTGTTCTGACTTCAGCTGGCCAGACCAGAAGTCCTGAAAAAATGCCCATTGCTCCCATTTCTGGGGGATCTGCTCTCAGACTGGTGCTTATGCACATCTGTTTTTGTTACTGTCTTTAAAATATTTGTAAAATTTTCCATATACATACACATATTCTCATATCACGTGAATTTTTCATATTTGCATTGACATATTTCCAGTTTTATAAATATCCAGAAGTTATAGATAAGGTTACAGAACCATTTGAATATTCATTTAAAAATGATTGTGCACTTGAAAAACTACAGACAGATTAAAAAATATATGGCTATAGCACACCACGGTTAGTGTGGACTTGTCCTTTTTAGTCCACTGTATGGCTTCACCAGTTTTTACAGTGTTTTTATTTGAAACAGAATTTTCTAACATACACTAGTGATATAAAGTGCAAAAGAGAAGCACTGATGCTGAGGCTCTTGTATGTGGAAAAAGATATTTGACCACATCTGTTAATATGGTGCAAGGTTAAGTGCTTGCAAAATGTCTCTGCTAATGTATTCCTGTCTTGGTGAGCTAGGTTCTTGTAATAGATTACAAAATAAATGAGAAAAGGAGATTATTTCAAAGCTTGATTGCCAGTCAATTTGTGTAATTACAGAAAGTCACAGCGTTGCCCTGTGGTAGAGCCAACACAGCAGTGGGTCCAAAGGGGATGTTAGACAGACTGTAAATCTTGTAAGGGCTTTGGTTCATGGAAGTGTTTGATAGTAAGAAAACTAATTGGAAGACAGTTGTGAAAGAGAGAGGGTGAGGATGATAAGAACCAACTCAGTGGTCAATGACCAACTGTTAAATTTAAGTGCAGTTACGGTCAAATCTCTGGTGGCCATTTGCTTTTGTGATGCTCTTAACATAAAACAACTACAGTGGACCATTGCACTTCCACTGTGGTTACTATACACGGCTATACAGTATAGCATGTTGAAAGAGTATATTCACAGAATGACAAGGCTGTGAGATAACTGTGATATCCACCTCTACTTCTTTCAATGATCTGGCCGCATTAGTATGTTAGCAAGCCCTTAGACCAAATCACATACTCAGACTAACACTAAGATTAATGAACTGAATTCCAAATTTATACAGTGTAGTGTAAAAGCAGTATAAACAGCATAGTGTCAATGTAGGGGATTGACATTAGCCATCATAGCTTGTGAAACTACTGACATCATGTTGAATTCAACTGTGTAAATCCACAAAGAGCAGCAGGTCTGCTGATCACATCATGTACACTAAGAAAACCTACTGAGGCTCACATTAGAAATTATTGTGAGTTGTGATTCTTTTCCCTATGCTGAGCCACTACACAGACCTTAGGGTTTCCCCAGCTGCTGAATTGCCCTGTAACCCCTAACTCATTTTACTGTTTAGGTGTGGAGGCAGAGTCTTATTTTATTATTATTCAATTAATATAGCACAAGGTTCAGTTACCTTTGTGCATAAATAGTTAGTAGAATCATACTTCAATGAGCAACTTTTTACTTTCTTACTCTGAGTAAATTTCACAGCCTGTACTTTTCTACTTTAACTTAAGTAAAAAAGTTGCTTCAGTACTTCAACTTCTACTGGAGTATTTTTTTTAACCCAGGTATCTATACTTCTACGTATGTAAAGGAAGTCTGTACTTTTGCCACCTCCCCACTAAACACTGGATGTTGGGCGGACATGCAGATCGTGTCTATACTGGGTCGGTCGGTCCATGACTAATTCTGGACATCTGTATGACGTCCAAACTGCAGTCATGGCCAAAAGTTTTGAGAATGACACAAATATTAGTTTTCACAAAGTTTGCTGCAAAACTGCTTTTAGATCTTTGTGTCAGTTGTTTCTGTGATGTACTGAAATACAATAACAAGCACTTCATAGGTTTCAAAGGCTTTTATCGACAATTACATGACATTTATGCAAAGAGTCAGTATTTGCAGCTCTCAATCAACTTCTGGACCAAATCCTGACTGATAGCAACCCATTCTGTCATAATCACTTCCTGGAGTTTGTCAGAATTAGTGGGTTTTTGTTTGTCCACCCGCCTCTTGAGGATTGACCACAAGTTTTCAATGTTATTAAGATCTGGGGAGTTTCCAGGCCATGGACCCAAAATGTCAACATTTTGTTCCCCGAGCCACTTAGTTATCACCTTTGCCTTATGGCACGGTGCTCCATCG
>VVHJ01036278.1:11757-33451 GCA_015107715.1 Tylochromis polylepis | reverse complement strand
GAGTGTTGTTCACTTTGTTTGCTGTTGTGATGTGGTTTCTCTTCATCATGGAAATTATTCTGCGATTATCCACCACTGTTGTCTTCCGTGGACGGCCAGGTCTTTTTTGCGTTACTGAGTTCACCAGTGCTTTCTTTTTTTCTTTGGATGTACCAAACTGTAGATTTTGCCACTCCTAATATTGCAGCAATTTCTCACATGTTTTTTTTCCCCTGTTTTTGCATTTTAAGGATGGCTTGTTTCACCTGCATGGAGAGCTCCTTTGACTGCATGTTGTCCGTTCACTGCAAAATCTTCCAAATACAAGCACCATACCTTAAATCAACTCCAGGCCTTTTATCTACTTAATTGATAATGACATAACAAAGGAATTGCCCACATCTACCCATGAAACAGCCTTTGAGTCCCTTTAAAAAGAGAGTGGGACACATTGTGGGGACACAAGTCTACACATTATGTCCATTATATAACTATGATTAGAATATGTTTGTAAAAAAAAAACAAAAAAACAAAACTTGTGTCAGTGTCCAAATATATATGGCCCTAACTGTATGTGTGTATGTATGCACTGGTCTATGCCCACTGTTGGGACTGGAGGAGTTTTCCGCCTTCTGATTCACACACCTGAGATGATGATCTCGTTTGGGCAGCTTCATAAGGAAGCAGCAGTGGATCTGTCTTCGCTGGATCATTGCCCTGACAGCTGTTAGTAAAGTGATTCTGCTACTTATGTTGTAGCTTGGCTGTATTGCGAACTCTATTAACCAGTCTGTCCATGTGGGCACGTTTTGGAAACTGCGAGCCATCAAGAGGTGAGCAGACGTGGCTGTGAATTCTGGGAGAAAATTTGCATTGTCTGGATTAAATCTTGATGAGATCTGACCTTTCTACTGCTCAGACCTTTTTGAATTGTGTTTCACTTTCATATGCAGTCCTGCTCCAGCTTGGAGCCCTGCGTGTGAGTCCAGCTTCTGTACAGGTCACCCTGACATGACAGGTGCAAAAGGATCAGTTCCTTATCATGTATTACATTAACCTCCTCATCTCCAATCTAATCCAGCTCTCCATAATGATTGCTTGGGTGTCGAGAGTGAATGGTACAATCTGTGCTGTTATTTACCTTGTGAGAGTGATGGCCAGCCTTTACCTCAAGATGTGCATTGCTCTGGAAAGGTACCCATCTGTCTTTCAGTGTGCATGATTTTCTAACACGATATTGTACTGTAATGTATCCTCATGTTAAAAAATGTACCATTCTGTAATGTGATAATCAGAAAATCGGTCTGTCTTGTGTTGCAGGTATTTTTCCATTGCTTGTCCAGTGCAGGACTGTAAAAAAACAAAAAAAACAAAAACAAACCCAACTACAGTCTCTATGCTGGTCTCTGCTGTGGTTTGGCCACTTTTTATTGTCAGTGTCCTCTGGCTACACTCTCAGAATTATTACACTTAATTATTTATGCCCTCTTTCCTGCCCCTCTGTTCGCTATTTTTCTAGGTGGTGCCTTCAGAGCTCTACCAACTGCCATCTCAGTGACAACAAAAGAAAAACAGAAAAGTCTAGGAACTTTGGTTCTTTTCTTTCTTAATTAATTTCTAACTATCCTTCCCACAGTCATCTGTCCAATTTTATTTTGTTTTAACTTCATGTAATTTTAATCTTATTTCTGATCAGTCTTTTGGATTCAGTTTTTCATATGGAAAATGCTTCTTGCTCATCTGTGCTGCTGCAGCATGGACAGTACTACAGCGGATGTAACACAGGTGGGTTCATGTAGTCAGAATCCAATGGAGAGAGAAATGATGAGCAAATGGTGCCAGAGACTTTAAGAAATTAAGAAAACACCACCCTTTACAAACATTGTTGTAAGTGGTCATGCAATAGATAACGCTCCAGCTTCTCATCAGTGCTGCTCTCAGCTGAACCACCTCTGGCTGTAAAGAATTTAGTGCCTTTGGCTTTAACAATTATTTTTATGTTAAAAAATAAGGATATACACCCTGTATATATAATAGAATAATAGCTCAGCACCCTGAGCTGCTGCAGCATGACTAAGGTCTCCCAAATCTTAACAGGGAGCTTGTTCAAACGAAGATGGTCCTGAAAGTAAGTAAGTAAAATTTTATTTATGTACCACTTTTCAAGACCAGGATCACAAAGTGTTTCACAAATAAAGAGCATAAAACCCTGAACATGAGAACTAGAAATGTAGGACTGAAACCAGAACACAGGGAGACTTACACACATGAGGAGGTACGACACAACAAAGAACAAAGGAAAACACAGGGCTTAAATATAAAAGGGAGTAATGAGGGAATGGGAAACAGGAGGGAAACACAGCTGGGATTAATTAGACAACGAGACAAGGGGAAGCAAAACTAGACACACTGCCATAGGACATGGGACTGTCAAAGTAAAACAGGAAATAACAAGAACATCGAACCAGGAACACAAGACACAACACAAGGAGCACAAGGGAGGCACAGAGACAAAACCCAAAGGCTGGAAAATCACAGCGGTGCTAAAGAATAACTAAGGAATATGAAATACAAAAGACAAAACCATGAAAACCCCCACAAAATCCCAGAACATTGAATAAACAAAACTTAAACACAGAGTCACCCGACTCCGAACCATGACACGTACTTTAAGATTGTAGGGCAGTAAAAAGAAATGCAAAGTGCAGGTTTTGTTATTTCTTCTGTTAAAACACATTTTAATATACTTCATATCATTTTAAGTATAACCCTATATATTTACTTACCTGGATGATTGAGCATGCACTTAAACATTTTAAGTATTTTTTTAAATTTATGTATAAATAGTACATTAGTAAAATTTGTTTAAATGTTTAGTAATAAAAATCAAGTGAAAAAAAGTTTATTTTGTTTTCACACTTTTTTTTTAAACTAGAAGATTGCATATGTGTTCAAACTGTTATGTATTTAAATGGTTATAACCTGCTACTCTAATGAACATAACAAAGCCATAATAAAATGTTGCTAATACAAACAAAGGCAGTAGAATTTTAAGCATAGTTGCAAAGACAAAAGACATTTGTGAAAATTTTACCTTATTTGAACTTGAAGATATCTGGCTTTATCACAGCCACAGACTTTACTCAAAACTCCAGTCAGCAAAATTACAGTTAGAGAATAGTGGAACAAAAAATTAAGAAAGTTTGACTGTACTTCAAAGTCTCTCTTTAAATCTAAGAATAAAACGCTGAATGCTACAGGTGCATAAAAATGTTGAGGAAACACTTTAAGAAGAGAGTGAATGTTAGAGAAAGAGTTTCAGCCTTTCATGAAGCTGCTCTGATCTTCTGATATTTTGGCTACGACAGCAACAACTGAACTGTATTTACAGAATTAATATGGCATGTGTATGATCAGTTACAAATGATCCTCTATGAGACCAAAGGAACTGAGGCACCAACCAGACCAGCCAAACCCAAATCCAGCATAAAGAGGTTGAGTGAATGTGGTGTTAAAGGTGTGAAGGTGGATAAGAGTGCCAGATGAGACTCTGAAGAAGGACAGAGTGCCAGCAGGACAGTCCACATACACTGCTACTCTGTCAGGGATAGAGTAGGAGGAGGAAAGGACTGTTTCTTTCCTATTGTGCCAGACGGAATAACCATCACAGCATCGCAAACTCCAGGACTGATCATTCCGTCCAAACAAACAGTCAATGTCTCTTCTTCTTCCAATTCCTCTGTAACTCACTGATATATGAACATCTCCTCTCCACTTAACCTCCCAGTAACAACGACCAGTCAGATCATTTCTACATAGCAGCTGAGGCCAGTGACCAAATCTGTCTGGATGATCAGGATATGACTGATCCTCATACATGTACGTCACTGTTCTGTTGTTGTCACACAGTTTGAGTTTTCTGTTTACTGTGTTTGTGTCAAGTGTGAGTTCACAGGAATCTGATAGAGAGAAGAAAGACAATCCAGCTTCAGTTACTGATGCATCTGTTCATTGATTGACACTTTGATGATGACTCCTGACATCAGAGATGTGAATGAGTGATGATGGTGGTTGAATATACAGCTTTGTTCATTATACAAACACTTACACTTCCTCAGACCTGGTCTCAACCATCGGACTCTATCAGGCTTCATTCTGAAAGGAAGAAGGGGGTCAGACCGGCACATGGCATCTTCCTTCTGCTTTCTACTGTCCTATTTTAATAAAGGCTGATCCAAGCCACTTATTTATAACACATTAAAAACAAGAGTTGAACCAAAGTGCTTTCCAGGTAAGGCAGATGTATTAACAGTTCTGGGTCTTGTCCCAGAAATCAGGTTTAGCTCAAATTCATTGTGTTAACCCTCAACTCTGGAAACTCTAGGTTTTCTGTTCCAAAAAGAAAGTTCACTTTCATCTCTCTTTTAGTTACTTTAGTGTCACAGAGTCTTTCACCAGCCTGCTCACTGGCAGTCATTCTCAACCAAATTTCTCTCTCTCTGCCTAATGATATGCATTGACATGCATTCACATTTCTCAGTTCACTGGATTCAAATGGATGCTCATGGTGACCATGGGGATCCAGGTATCTTAACTGCACTGATGAATTTTGGCATACCTGCAAACATGCTGAATTCAAGCTAAACATAATTAGAGTGAAACTAATTTAATCAGCTGTTCAGGAACTGAAAGAGTTTCCATAAGCTCAGAGTTTAGAGTTACACGAGAAGCTCTGGAAGCTCTCTGGTTAGCTCTGGTAGAATATATTCGTAGAAAACGAGTGAATCTGACTAAAGACAACTGATTCAAAACCATGAAGGGGGGGGGCACACAATACAAGTTTATTTGAAAATGTTAATCCAGATTTTAAATTGTGATCAGTGTAAGAGGTGAATAGATCCTGACCTGAGAGTTTCCAGTGAACAGTTTGGACTTTTCAGTCCCTCAGACAGAAGCTTCATTCCTGAATCCTGCAGAGTGGTGTTACTCAGGTCCAGCTCTCTCAGACTGGAGGACTGGGAGGTGAGAACTGAGAACAGAGTTTCACAGCTTTTCTCTGTCAAGTTACAACCATTCAGCCTGACGAGACAATAAGTAAAAGGAGACATTCTTGATTTAACAGGTCTGGCAGTAAGGTATCACCATTAATTTATGACTTAACTTTTTCACATAAGCCCAGATGCGTTTGGATAGCTTTTTCCCCCCTTAATAAATAAATGGTACATAGCTTCCTCCCACACAATAGGACATGTTTGGATAACTGGTGAATCTAAATTGGCTGTAGGTGCAGATGTGAGCCTGAATTATTGTCATTTTCTCTGTGTTAGCCCTGTGGTAGATTTGTGACATTTTTAGGGTGTACACACTCTCTTGTCCAAAGTTAGCAAGGATGGGCTTCATCCACCCTGTGATTCTGAAATAATATAAGCCCTTGAAAAAAGAGAAGTGAGTTTTGCTGGTGACAGAGCTGCCTTCCGTCTTGTCAAACTCTGTGTCCTGTTAGCCTGGTAGGGTGTGGCTAACTGAACAGCAGTGTTGGGGAACAAACAGACATGGCATTCAAACAAACTTCTCTGTGTGATTTCATATCTGTGTTCAGTACACAAGAGATATAATTTTTTTTAAAAAAAGATCTCAAAAAAGTCCTTAAAAAATAAACTACAACTTGATCTGACCTGAGAGTTTCCAGTGAACAGTTTGGACTTTTCAATCCCTCAGACAGAAGCTTCATTCCTGAATCCTGCAGGGTGGTGTTACTCAGGTCCAGCTCTCTCAGACTGGAGGACTGGGAGGTGAGAACTGAGAACAGAGCTTCAAAGCTTCTCTCTGTCAAGTTACAGCCACTCAGCCTGACGAGACAATAATCAACAAGATTTTTCTTTTTTTTTTTACATATTGTTTTGTCAGATGTTTTCTCATTAATGCTTTTAATGACCATCATTACTGAATTCATATTAAATTTGTACTGCATCAGTTAGCATCTCCATATAACTGACACTAGAAAACAAATGGTTTGACTTTAATTATTATTGTAACTGCAGAAAAGTAATTTATCTCCTCTGCCTCCTGAATGGGAAGAACACAGAACAACCTGTGTAATAATATCACCTCTAAAGTAGAGGTGATACATTTACATTTATTTACAGGAAAACTGGTGGTCTTAAAATATTTTTTCATTAAGTTTAAATTCAATTTTTCATATATTTCACTTAGAATAATTTGTTAACATTTAATATATGGTTTGTAAATAGAAGAAACTGACGAAAGTCTACTAAAAGCTATTGAACACTTCTGAAGCAGGCTTATAATATTTATTCTGGATGTGAAAAAAAGGTTGTATGTTAAGCTTCAATAATACCAGCTCTTGTCACACAGCATCAACCAATTTTATCACATTTTTAATCTGAATCTTGAAGTTGATAACTTGCTGCTGCAAGGTGAAAATGGGACCCGATCAAACTGAATTCATCCTCAGCTAAATGTTTGTGTGGAAGATGCCCCAAAAAATGTCACAAAGTGATTGTACATAGTATAGATTCCTGCTGTGAAGCTGGGTCTGAACCTCAGCAAAGTAGGTGACCAGAGCATGTGAGTACGTATTCAACGCACTGATGAATGTAAAAGCCATTTACAGAAATATACTGTAATGTTAAAGTGTACAGAGGATTGAAATCAGAATCAGTAAATATATTTGGGAAATTACACAGCTTTGATGGAGGCTTTGACCACTGGCAGCAGCCTCAGAAGAGCTTCCTCTGAAGCAGAGTATTTCTTCAGGTCGAACACATCCAGATTTTTTTTGGATGACAGCAAGATGAAGGCCAGAGCTGACCATTGAGCAGGAGACAATTTATCTGTGGAAAGACTTCCTGAACTCAGGGACTGCTGGATGTCCTCCACTAGAGAATGATCATTCAGTTCATTCAGACAGTGGAACATATTGATGCTTCTTTCTGCAGACAGATTCTCACAGAGCTTATCCTTGATGTACTGGACTGTTTTCTGATTGGTCTGTAAACTACATCCTGTCTGTGTTGGGAGGTCTTGTAGGAGAGTCTGATTGGTCGGCAGGGAAAGACCCAGGAGGAAGCGGAGAAACAAGTCCAGGTGTCCATTCGGACTCTGTAAGGCCTTGTCAACAGTACTTTGGTAGAAATGTGTCTCTGTACATTCTCTTATTTCAGACTTATTGGAGGTTGTTTCTTGATCTTGCAGCAGATTGACTCCTGTGTTGAAGAAAGTCAGATGGACATGAAGAGCAGCCAGAAACTCCTGAATGCTCAGATGGATGAAGCAGAACACCTTGTCTTGGTACAGTCCTCTCTCTTCTTTAAAGATCTGTGTGAACACTCCTGAGTAAACTGAAGCTGTTCTGATGTCAATGCCACACTCTCTCAGGTCAGATTCATAGAAGATCAAGTTGCCTTTCTGCAGCTGTTCAAATGCCAGTTTTCCCAGAGCTTCAATGATTGCCCTGGTCTTTGGATTCCAGTGTGGATCTGTTTCATCCCCTCCATCATACTTGACCTTCTTCATTTTGGCCTGAACCACCAGGAAGTGGATGTACATATCAGTCAGGGTCTTCGGCAGCTCTCCTCTTGCTCTGGTATTTAGCGCATCCTCCAGAACTGTAGCAGTGATCCAGCAGAAGACTGGGATGTGGCACATGATGTGGAGGCTCCGTGATGTCTTGAGGTGAGAGATGATCCTGCTGGCCTGCTCCTCATCTCTGAATCTCTTCCTGAAATACTCCTCCTTCTGTGGGTCAGTGAACCCTCTGACCTCTGTCACCATGTCAACACAACTAGGAGGGATCTGACTGGTTGCAGCAGGTCGTGTAGTTATCCAGAGGTGAGCACAAGGTAGGAGGTTCCCCCAAAAGAGGTTTGTCAACAGCACATCCACTGAGGCGGACTTTCTAGGGTCAGTTAGGATTTCAGCGTTGTGGAAGCCCAGAGGAAGTCGACACTCATCCAGACCATCAAAGATAAATACAATCTTGAAATCTTCAAAGCTGTAGATTCCTGCTTCTTTGGTTTCAGCAAAGAAGTGATGAACAAATTCCACCAAGCTAAACTGTTTCTCTTTCAGCACATTCAGCTCCCTAAAAGTGATTGGAAATATGAACTGGATGTCCTGGTTGGCTTTCTCTTCCGCCCAATCCAGAGTGAACTTCTGTGTTAAGACTGTTTTACCAATGCCAGCAACTCCCTTTGTAAGGAATGTTCTGATTGGTTCATCTCTTCCAGTTGGGGCTTTAAAAATATCTTCTTGTCTGATTGTTGTTTCTGGTCTGTCTTGTTTCCTGGAGGCCATATCAATCTGTCTGACCTCATGTTCATCATTGACCTCTGCAGTCCCTCCCTCTGTGATGTAGAGCTCTGTGTAGATCTGATTCAGAAAGGTTGAGTTTCCTGTTTTAGCGATCCCTTCAAATACACACTGGAATTTCTTTTTCAGCTTAGATTTAAGTTTACGCTGACAAAATGCAGCCAAAAATTCTGAAAAAACAAAATCAAATAAGATTGATTAATAAATTATTCTGTAAATAGTCTAACGTTTCAGTCTACTAAAGAATGAGTGTTTGAATATAAGTTGGTCTATGTGCTGACAGATTAATAAATATTCAATGTATCTAGTAATCTTTAGAGAAATCTGCTTACTCCTCTGTAGAGAGTCAGCCAACCGCTCCTGCTTCATTCTCCTCAGAAAGTGTATTGTGATCTTCACAAATGCATCTCTGGTGCTCCTGCTCTCCTCCTTATCCTCATCCTCCAACAAATCCTCATCTTCCAACTGATTTTCCAAGTGTTCTGGACAATCTGAGCTCAGAACCCTTTGGATCTTCTCTAGCTCTTTCCAAATGAAATTAGAAATTTCTGACTCGAGCACCTGGAAATGAAAGACAAACTGAACTCTTAATTTAAACTGGCAGAGTGCAGAGTCTAAAAGCCTGCAAGTCTAAACAGAGAAGTATGGACAATTTTAAGAGCTGAAAAGTAAGTTTCGATATATACCCACCCTAAATATCAAGTTTAACTGTTGATGATCCTGCAAAGCAGACAGACCCCAGGAAACATTTGAGCTCTTCTGCAGAAGTCTGTGGAAAAACATAATGCTTAAGGGAACTTAATGATTCAACTCTGTGCACAACTTTTTAAGAAGCGAATGATGAGATTAGAGTTCTCCAGACAAGAAAATGTGCAAAGCTACTGCTGTTTACCGTTCAAAGAAAGAACACAACATGACAGAGCTCTGTACAGGAAATATAAGGAGCTGGTGGATCATTGTCAGAAGCATATATGTATATATATGTATGTATACATATATGCTTATATATGTAGGGCATAGAGGCTTTGCCGCATCCAGAGTATTGATCTGCAGAGCATCATGCAAAGAGTACAGCCATCAGAAGCCTACTGAAAAGGTTCCGCACCATGATGGAGCATAAGGTTGGACATGTTACGTTGGCTGTTTAGAGATGACATATCATATTAACTGTGATAATATTGGTGTAAGTATTTAGGCATGCCACATGCTAGTCTCCAATGACAACCTGGTAGGGAACTACAAGAGGTCAGATTTCCAACAAAGCAATATTTTTTCAAAATATGCAAGAAAACTTTTCCTGCTAAAGGTGGACACAACATACTTGTTTCCTTACTTGAGGGAAAAACACTATCAGCTACAACCAGGCTATAAAGGAGGAGACACTAACAGTTGGTGATGTGTGACTGAAAACTAAAAATGCTTTCTGCACTTGCTACTTCACTCCATATGAGGGGAAGAGCAAAATGTAGATGGGAAAAGCTTGACCTTGAGAACACATCTCGCATATTAGCTTCTTTTCAGAGGCATCCTGTTAAATCTATAATCAAATTTAAAATTCTTCTCCTCACAAACAAGGCCTTGAATAATCAGCCCCCATCTTATCTTAAAGACCTCACAGTATCATGTCACCCCAAAAGGAACCATGTACTGCAGTCTTACAGTACATGTGGTTCCCTAGGGTATTTATAAGTACAATAGGAGGCAGAGCCTTCACCTTTCAGGCCCCTCTTCTGTGGAACCAGCTCCCAGTTTGGATTCAGACAGAGACAGACACCCTCACTACTTTTAAGAATAGGCTGAAAACGTTCCTTTTTGATAAAGCATATAATTAGTCCTAGATCAGGTGACCCCTAATCCTCCCATCAGTCCCCCTCAGTCTGAAGATCCATGCAAGATCTTGCCTCATTGGGTGAGGATGATCAGGAGAAAGGTGGTGGATGAGCTCAAAACTACACAGAAGGAGATTGTTAATGATCTGAAGGCAGCTGGAACTAGAGTCACCACATATGCCACTGATAACACACTAAGCTGCCACACTACTTTGTCCTGGTTCCTCAACACTTTGTTTTATATCCCTGCTCTAAGTGAGGTAAACTTTTTATATATATTTAATGCTTACCGTATATCAGGATGTCGTTCATCTTTAAACACAGCAGGTTTATCCATAGACTGCTCACTTTTCATGGACACGCAGCTATGTTTAGAGCAGTCTGCTCTCTGTTGCTGCATCCTGATAAAAACTACAAAGAAAAAGCAAACAAACAAAAATGTTCCATCACATTAAATATAACTCATTTGGAAAATAATTGTTGGCTTTGTGTCTTTGCAGTCTTAACACTGTCTCTGAGACAAGAAAAGCAGAACTGTTGACCAGGATGTAAAAATCCTCAATACAGCTAACAGAACAAGTCATAAAACACACTGACCTTATGTGAGTGTGTAAAAAAAGACCAAAGTAAAAGAATAACATTGCTCTGTGGAATAGAAATGAGTGATAATTAAAACCTGCCTTTTCTAGGTAGCTATACTGAAATGATTAAAGTGAAATAAAGGTTGGAGTGTAACATAGTGTGCTTTGGTTACATCGTTTATTAGTTTAAACATTTTAGGGTGATGATGAACTAATTTGACTTCAGAGGACCTCAAAGCTTTAACAGAGGAAGAGTTAAAGTGTAACATCTGTTTAGCAGAAAGAGAAAACGAGGAGACCCAAGCTAAGCAAAACATCTTATTAAAAACATCTTACTTGCTCTATGTAATTGGTAAACTTTAGTTTTTAATTTAAGCCTCAGTGGTAAAATTATTTTTTCCCCACCCTAGATGGTTGTCCTCATTTAAATAACCTGCATAAATCCACACTGTAAGAACTCATGTAGTAAAGGATCTAAGATGATCTTTTTGTTGTCCATCTTTAGGACATTCTTGTTTCTCTGCAGCAGACCCACGTCAACAACATCCACCATCACATTGTGAAGCAGTCTGGCTCAGAGCAGTCAGACTCTCTGAGCATTAAACTTCTCTTCTCTCGTACAGCAACCTGTTTGAGCTCAGATTACAGTCAAGTCTGGTCTGACTGTCCAATCTGTCCAGTCTGGTCAGGGTATTTCTCCTCTTTTGCTCTTTCTTTCACCTCCTGTTTCTCCTTGCAGTAAGGTGGAGATGGGTAGGTCCTGTGGCGCCTGCTTTTTTTCCCCACTCTTCAGCCACACCCACCTGTTCCTGATCAGCTCATTATCTGCCACTGCTTAAGGACCAACCCAAGGTCTTGCTCTTTGTAAAACTGTTGTTGTTGTTGTTGAGGCTCTCTGGTAGAGACCCCTAATGAAATTCCTGTTGTACTAATACTACTTTTCTCTGTCCCTTTTTAGAAAACCTCCTGGCTGGCTCAAGAGCTTGCTGGCTCTCCTCCACACTGTTCTTATTTATAAAGTTCTTTATAAACCTTTATAAATCACAGCTAACACCTGGATTTTCCCGTTTAAGTGCAGCCAAATAACAAAGAGCCAAATGTTGCTAAAGACAGGCAGTGAAAGGGGACAGTATATCCTTGGCTTTAAAGAGGACATGAAACACTACACATCTAAAGGCTAATTTACATATTGAGCCCTGCTCTCAAAAACTGACATAGATGTAACACTGTCTGTTGTAACAGTGATCTGGTGAGGGTAGAGTGGCAAGCAGGTCTAGTGGTTGTGCACCAGGAAGTTAATCGGACAACTCAGAGGCTAGTCAGGTAGCAATAACAATAACTAACAAGACTATACTAGCCAGGTCTCCACAGCACTACTATAGCCGGTCTACATGTCCTAAAAACAGGTAGATGCTGGCGTTATACTGTTACAAGGGTAAGGTCTTCCTCACCCAGAGGTGAGAAGACAGCAACATGCTTGTCTATAATGGCTATGGGCCACACACTCTCTAGGGGTCTCTTCTCCTACCACAAGTGGAAAGACATCCCTTGTGGTGCTATGCCGTAATAACAGTTGTTACATTGTGTACCTGGATTTAGGAATTAAATACTTAAAGCTTTAAAAACATGTTTAGTGCCATCTTCTGTCAGTATGGAACGTGACAGTTGCTGTCAATAGACTGCCAATAGAATTACATTAGTTTATGTTAGTTAACTAGTAACAGAATCAATAACTGAGAGGAAAATAACAACACTAAAACTAAAAATCAGTTTAAGGGGATCACCTCTGGGCTGTCCTTGGCTGCAACAATGAGTTTGATATTAAAACCTAGGATATACTGTCCACTTTCACTTTCTGTCTCTTTAGCAGTAAGTGGCTCCTCGTTATTTGGCTAGCCGCACTCAAACGGGTAAATCCAGCTGTTAGCTGTAATGTTTGGCCTTTTAAATCACTTTATAAATGAGAACAATGTGGAGGAGAGCTTGTCTGAGTCAGGTGACAAGTGGTTCACCGGAACGACAAACTGGAGTCAGAAACTAGGATTTTTCCTGTTCTGGCTGCACGATCAGCTGATGCGATGTTATTTTATGCAATAAAGTAGTCTCTCTTTTCCCTAGCACATCCAAACAGTTTACTACATCCATAACTACACCACACTACAGACATAACTGTGTTTCCTACCGAAGGAAGGTATCCCATCAGGAAGTCTGCAGGGAAAATAGGTAGAAGGAAGGAAGTGCGAAGGAAAAAAGAAATGCCCAGAGACTTGAGACAGATGTCATATTTTTTGGAAACCTTTTATCATCTCATCTCACTGACTGGATGACTTCCTATTAGAAGTGAGAAAAAGCAGAGCCCAAATTTAAGTGAAGGAGTACAACGGAGTATTAAGGCCACATTAAGAAAAAAAAATCTTGTTGATAACTTTGAGAATAAAGTAGAAATTTCGTGATTAAAGTCGAAAATACATTTTGAGAAAAAATATCAAAATAAAATTTTCATCTGATCAGACACAGCTTTCTGCACCATTTTTTTCGCCATCCTTATACTGATCACCACACTGTGTTTATGTGCTAAACAGAAATCATTTCCTTCCTTGTTGCTAGAAACGATTCTGAATTACAATTTCACCAATGTTCTGAACTGTGTGTGGAGCAGGCAGGATTGGACCCAAACGCAGACTCGTCAGGCAGGCGAAAAGTAAACTGAAAACAGCTTTATTGCTGGACACAAGGAAAATTAACTCGACAGAGGGACAGACAGATATGAAGGAGATTGTGACACAGGACCGAGGGAGACGCTGACATAAATACACAGAAGGATAATGAGGAAGTGAAAACACACGCTGAACACAGCTGACACGAATTAACGTGACGCCACAGGGGAAGCGAAACAAGACACACGAGACCTTCACAATAAAACAGGAAACGGAGGAACGCAAGACTGACACATGAGTTTGACAGAGTTGTGGAGGAAAGGCAGACGAGAGGGAGCGAGGGAACACGAGGGAAACAAAGACTGGAACACAAGGAGGGAAACAAGACTCAAGGGCTCATACAACATATACAAACACAGGCACACAGAGAGAGACACAGAGGGCAAAGACACAAGAGGGAATCTAATAATCAAGAATCCAAACGGGGAATAAAAGAAACTCACAATAGAATAACTAAGACTATAAATGAACCTGAACATAAACCATAATACAAAATGACATGAAAATACAAGAACACAAAACACTGGGTTAAATGACCCAGGACCATGACAGCGTGGCTGGATGTTCTTTTTAGTAAGGCTAGAAACCATTATTGGATAAGAGTGGTCTGAAAGGAAGTCACAAGTTCCAGAAAGGACCTTTATTTCTTCCTTTATACGATACCTGTAAGAGATGAGAACAACTCAAATGACTTCATCTTTCATCCACAATTTCCTGGCAGTCATGGGTTGAAAAGACACAGCAAAACAGAGCTTCTGTAAGCAACTTTCCTGTTCTTATTGTGTTTCTAACTCAAAGGTTTCGGTAAATTGCTTGTACAGTTGTGTGTGTCTAAGACAGATTTTTAATTGAAGGTTCTGATTGTCTCTAGACACAGAAAATTATATAGGAAAAAACAATATCTAGTTGTCATTAACCAAAGTGTTTTCATAGATATTTGTAGTGTTAGCAAGAAAGAAGACAGAAGCTCAGCTGATTAGAATCTTGAACTAATCCTGAAGTAGTTTGTGTTGAGCCTTCCAACCCTTATCTTCTAGATCTTAGATTGTGTTCAGCTTTTGCCTTAGGCTTCTCCCATTGACAGATGGTCTCGGAGCAGTGCAATTACCGTCGAGTTTTCACAGGACTCTGTTCAGTGCTGTGAGTCAGTGAGTTGACCATGAACTCCTGTATTCTGGAGTCATATATGAGACCATCTGTCTGAATGGCAGAAAAAGAAAATAATCAAGGTGTAGCATTGACTGAACCCTGATTAAAATGCTGTGGCGGTGCATAAATGAATGTGAGCAAACCTCAACAAAGTAAAGCAAAGTTAGAAAGAGAGGGACAAAATTCCCCCATGATGATGTGAAAGATTGATAAATTCATACAGAAAATTTCAACTTATTGCTGCTAGAGGTGGCTCTACAAGCTATAAGTTCATAGAGTGTATGCAGTTTGTCAGTGCATGTCTTGTGTTTTTTAACTACCTTTTTGCATTGTTTCTCCCTCTTTTAATGTTCCTGTACTTATATTAAATTATATCTTTCAATTTTTATTTTTTATATTAACCTATTTACATACTCAAAATTACACAGAAAAATGCATTACATTAAGACATGGGGATTTTTTTTTTCCATCCCTCTTTTAATCTTTAATGGTTTAGTCCAGAATCAATTTGGGCTGTGACTTAACCAATTAGCCAATACCACCTTGTTTAATGTCAGTTGGCCAGCTGGTTTATTTGTGAAGGTGTGACTGGTCCATTTGAAAAAATTTTCTGTCTCCTGTCTTTTATTTAAACACAAACTGTTTCACATTTTCACAATGACCCTGATGAAGACCACAAGCCGAAATGTGTTGGTCACTTAATAAAGTTGTTTCATATTACTTTAAGTGTTGCTGGAGTCTCCACGTCGTCAGATCTTTGGCTTCTCCATGCACCTTGGAAGTAGGTGAAGTTGTGCCAGAAATATTTGTTGCTAACAGTATTAGACTCTAAAATGCAAAATGGTATTCCTCTGTGGTAGAAACATTTAATTGTTGTAAATAAAGAAACGATACATAATTTTCACGGTCATGCAGAAATTGCATATTTTTATTGTGAAAATATTTTTTCCCTGTAAAATTATGCTGAAAATATTGGCAAAATTGGTTTCAGTCTAAATTATGCATATTGCTGAATTATACCTTTAAATCACATTCATCTGATACATATTAAACAGAAGTAAAAGAGAAGTATTTGTTTTCTCATTCACTTCTCTTTTTGACATGCCACAAATATGCTTCCAATGAACATCTCTGCAATTTATTTATTTAAGCTCCTGCTGTCTTATTAGATGTGACACAACTCATCACAATGCTGCCTGTCTAGGAGGAAATGGATCTCCCCAGAAATGTAATTGAGAATGCAATTTAGCTGTATGAGGGTAAGTGCTCTTGCTCAGGGTGATTATCACACTTCGGGGTCTCTATCAGTTCCTGGTGGCACCTTCAGCCAACAGCTCATTAAATCCTGAGTCTCTTTAACCATTCCTCTTTTACACTTGGTGAAAGGTGTCAGAGTGTGTGTGGTCTTTGGCACACCTATTCCATCATCATCATCTGTTACATGTATTAAATCCCTTAAAATACAGTACTGTGCAAAAGTCTTGACTTCTTTCGTGGTAAAGGAATTTACTGAAACATGCAAAAATAGATGTAATTACAGTAAAACAAACAAATCTTGTCATTTTGTCCTTCACTTTCTGAGGAGCTTGACATTTAATATTTGGTATGACCACCTTTGTTCTTCAAGACATCCTGAAATCTTTTAAGAAGCATTCCGGTAAGGAATGTTGTATGTTGGCTGCCTTTGGTTCCATTCACTAAAGATAAAAAGATGCTTAAAGACACAATTTAAAATGTATTCTTTGCCAAGTTATGCACAGACACAACACTGGTTCATCCCTTGACTTGGTGTGTACCGTTTTTGTTTGAACGATTCTAGCTCAGTGTTAAATGGCTTAACGAACAAAACAACAACGTTCCTCTCAAAATGCTCGGGTGAAAGACCAAAACGATTGCTCAAGAAAGAAATAAGGGGCGGTTCAAGACTTTTGCACAGTTGTGCGTGTAGTTTTAGATGGCAGCATCTCAATCTAGTGAACTGGCCCCAGTATAGCTTGCGTAATGTTAATATATTTATCATACTTTATATTACAGAGCAGATTTTTCTGTCAGTACTGAGTTTGATTAGATTCATAAAATGATCCATAAAATGTTAAAATAACCTTTATGACGTCCTACAATCAACATTTATGAGCTTGAAATGTTGTCACAATATGTGATAAGTTTTCGTGGTGATTAATGAGTCTTGTGATTCGTTTAAAGCAATCAGCTGAAAGAAAACCATGTGTTAGCATTGCTGGGACTACAGTTGTGTTATGGAGTGATACTTCCTTTACAATGAATAATTCTTCCAGACTGGAAAACGCCTGAAAACCAACAACAATGTTCCACTCTGGCATTAGAAGTGACAGGTACACACTGTTAGCTGAATGCTGCTGTTTGCTAACAGGGGAGATAGCAGGTTTGTAATGGTCTGTGTACTTTGCCAACTGGGCAGACTTGAGCTTGTTACTTGTGCAACTAAGGAAATGTCTGGAACGTCTTACATTTTGTTTCTGACATGCTGTGATGAAGCAAAACATTTGCGCAGACTTGGAATATTAATTAACTGAGGGTGGCTGAATGACAGCGCGTCCTCACAAGTCTAAATTACAAATGTGGGTTGTGCCTCTATTTCCATTTTGTGCATGAACATTTGCTCGGAACAACTTGAAAATCAGATGATGAATCTCAAGGGCTTTAATACTTTTATTTATGGCTGTGCATTAACTCCAAGTGAGCTAATGTCCTTGAGTGACTGCATGTTTTCTCTGCCTGGTGTGTGTGAGAGCTAAAATAAGTGGTAGAGCGCTGAGTGTTGGAAGTGTCTCTCCAGAGAGAAACTGAAGGAATATCATTTCACTTCACTGTCAGCTGCATTGCAGAACACCCTGCTGAGGACATAATCGCATTCTAGCCAGGACACGCGCACATTGTCCCACCCTAGAGGGTTATGATCATGTATATTCAAATCTGATGACTTCTCAGGTTGATATTGGCATTTTTACTGCATATCAGCCTGGTACTGCACTCCACCTTCAACACGATGGAATCATTAGCTGAACAGGGAGCAAATTTCTTCAATCAGCTGCGTAACATAATCGGCTTATATATAAAAAAAAAACGCACAATATTAACTGTGGAGGCATCTGATCTTGCATTACTCTCAATGAATTCATACATTATATTTTTATTTATTTATTTTTGGCACAGCGCAATTTAATGCATCATGTGTGATCCTGCATTTGTGATGGCCGCACCACTTATCTTAATCTTTTACAAACATTCAAAATAAACACGTGAAATAAAGATAAATAACTTGACGTAAACCTTTTATGTATTTGGGGTGCATCTGCTTTATTTTTTCAATTTTGCTGAAATTTGTTAATTTAATTAACTGTACTTTAATTATTATGACATCAATTCCATTTCTTTTGAGTTAAGTGAGTAACTGAGTTTTTTGCTCTTAATTTCCATTTGGGTTTTTTAAGGTTTCTCTGAGCATTATGTGGTCTGACCTTGTAGTGAATTTGCTGGGACATCCACTCCTGGGAAGAATGGCAAGGTGGTCACACTTGCCATTAATCATATGCTGCTAATTAAATGTAGCCAAGTGCATCTGACTAGCAGCATATGGCTATTTCTTTTCCTCTTAAGTCCTATGGAAGCAGTAATGGTGTACTTAGGTTTTCCACACACTGCTTCTGCAGTTTGGCTTAATTTGTGTTGAATAAATGATAACATGGTGTAAAATCTCATATTGCTTTTCATCAGAGATCATATTTACAAAATTTCAAGACCTGCTAAAAACTAGATTATTTTTATTATGTCCTGATATATAAAAAACATTTATAGAGGGTGCACTTCCTTCCTGTATACGGTGTGAATATTTGAATACTTTTTGATGTCTTAAACTTAGTCAAATAAAAATGAGTCTACATGCTAAATATCACTCCAACTTATCCAACAGGGAAAATTTTAATTAATCCTCATAACCTTTTGATTTAGGACTTGGAGAGATGTATATAAGGTCACTAATCATGAAATTCCAGTATTTCCTGTGGAAGTTTCACCTCTTGACAACCACAAGGCTGCTAGTGACTCATTTGGCTTTTAGGCTGTATTTTAGTCCAAGAAACACATTTTCAGGACTGTGAAGAAGCACAGAAATGGCAGCCAAAAGAGAAGTGGACTGGCACACACTAATTTGCATACAGGGGAAAAATATTCAAGAGTTAGTCACATGGAAAGAAGGAAGGGGGAGCACTGAGGGCCACGATGTAAACTGCATTCAGCACAGAGCCTGAGTTGTCTGGAATTCAGGGTCCCCAGATTACAGCTCTGTGAATTTTACAGGCTCATTTGCAGTGAAAATAATACAGATATAAACCAGGGGACAATAAAATAATAATGTGCAGCAAATGGGAAAACGTCAAAGATGAATTCTGAATGTAAAAAGGTCTGTGCACCTCTGTCACCCAAGGTCACAAAAAATGTCCAGGGTCTATGGTAGCCAGTGTGGTGGGGTGTGGTCCCTGGCGCGGCTGCAAGGGAGGAGTGAGGCAGTGAGCTCGCGGGGCGGAGCCGTGCAGGTGACAGCTGTCAGGGGCTGATGGCTTGTGTGTGTTTTCTCTCATGGAACAGTGAAAAGGAGGAGAGTGGAGGGGAATCGAGAGAGAGGAAGCACGGAGCGAGTCGACGGACGCCAGTGGAGCGGACGTCTGAGTGTGGTGTAACACTGTTAAATAAAAGTCACTTTATAACGGCAACCAACCGGTGTGTGCAAGTGTGTGGGTCTCAGCTCGTGACAGCCAGCTTTGGTGTAAAATTGCTCCTGGTGTCAATGTGGACATGAAATCATTATTCACTGACTTTTACTTCAGTTTTCCTGCTTCCATTCGATAGAGGTAGAAATGCTGGCCATGATAACATAACATTCTCAAACTTTAACCAGCCTTCACTAACTCAAGCCAACAATCTTATAAAGCCATGAAAACCATCTACAGTACAAATATGTGTCATGAGTCCAGTTTGTCAGTGCAGGGGTATGTTTTCGCTCCCAATTTTTTGTTCAAAGGCAAAATTAATCACAAACTACAAGGCCATGCTTTATCGGAGGTTGAGCACCCGTTACTTTTTGGTGCAGATCCAAATCATTCTCGCTAAAAATAACTAAAAAGAAACAGCACATTTACCGCTGCAGCTCTCTGAGTGTCTGATGGATTTCTCTTATTTTTATTCTTTTCACTCTGGGTTCTGTGCCCCGCTGTCCATGTCTCTTTCTCTTTGTCCAAGTTGTGCTTTCCCTTGTTCCTTGTCTGCCTGTTTCTGTGCTACCCTCCCTCCCTGACAATCCGCCATCCAAGTACACTCTCTTCATCCCCACTCTGCATGGTTTTGCGAGCCACCAGCTTCCTTCATCCTTTTGCCCTCACCTGCCATATCATCACCTCCCCTCAAATGTACTTCCTAAGAAAAAGCAACTCTTTCTTTTGCCTTTCAGCTCTAAGTCCATGCCTTTCATTTCAATTTTGCCTGTTGATTCTGACAGAATGTCCCCAGTTTTTGCCCTGCGGCAAGACTATAAAGAGCAGATTACTCAAATTATGCAGTCCTTCATTTAATGACAGACTGATAATGGATTAATCTTTAGGAAAATGCAATCCTCTATGAAGTTTGGTACCAAACAATGCTTCTCAGAGTAACGAGTAACAAATGATCTCAGATACAACACAAAGTCCACTCTCAATCTCTATTTAAATATATATTTTAGATTTCAGAGGTTAAAACCTTCTAAGTGTATGGAAAAAAGAAAGCCGAAATTACATTTTATAGCCCTGATACCTTGTAGCTCCTCCAAAACTAGCAATTTACTATAAGTTAGCTTCAGACTAAAAACAAGAAAAAAAATGATGAATTTGACCATCTAACATTTTAGCACTGGACTACACAGCATTGACAGAAAAATAGAAGGAATTCCCTGCAGGGCTGAATAAAAGAGATAATAGAAGAATGTGTCACAAAGACAAACTGACACACACTCAGTGACACTGCCGTGGCATCTCTGCATACAATGATGCTACAGTGTTAAATAATGTAGCTATTGGGGGGAAATTTGGACACTGTAAGCATATGACTTCCTGAGGTCTCCTTTGACTAAACGGGGCTAGGCCAGCTCGTACTGCTTCGAATTTATGTTAAACTAGGCTTATTAGCCATAACTGTAGTGTCAGGATAGTAAAATATTTTCATGTAACTCTCATCAAGAAAATATAAGTACTCACAGTTTCAATTCAGCTCCTGGCTTTTGACGAGGGTTCTGTCTGCGAATTGTAGCCTACCTGCTGACAATCTATTGTACATAAAACAAAACACGTTAAATACCTCATTATGGGAAAAAAACTATATACATTAAATTGTTTTTGATAAAAGCTGGTGAAGGATTAGAGCAACCAGCAGCTCTCCCCTTAATACCATTACACATTCAGAAAAGTGCAATGACTGAAGCCAAGCCAATTACATTAATCAAAAGCTTTCAGTGACTTCATGGAAATGCATCAGGCCTGCTAACAGTTTCCACTGTGACTAACGCAACACAGCACTTAAATGTGCCTAAAATGAAGCATCCCCCACTGCTGTCATTTGAAGTCCTTCGGTCTCATCTTAGGGTGATTCTTTTGTTCATTTACATTGTAATTCCAAGGATTATACAGTGCTCCACTGACATGGAAAATACACAGGCCTGGGCTGACAAAGCCAATTATATAAATTAGTTACCCAGCAGAAGCACCTCTTAAGTCAAGCTCTGTGGTTTTATTGGCTTTTTCACTTTAACTTTACAATTCAAAGTGCTTTGATGAATTTTAAAATGAGGGAAATACAGTGTGTGCAGTTACAGTATGATTATTAATGTTAAATCTGGTGCCACTGCAAAAACCTATATGGGGAAGACACTTCTTACTAATAGCAGATGTCAAATTTGGACAGAAATGTATATATTCCTTTCAGAACTTCAGTGGTGGAAGAAGTCAACTAGCATGTTCCACAATCCAATGAAAAGTCTGATTGCATCATGGAGCAACTCACAAAATGTGAATTGTATGAATACAATGCTTCCCAGCACTATATA
>VVHJ01036278.1:0-11737 GCA_015107715.1 Tylochromis polylepis | reverse complement strand
CCCCCCTATTCCCCCCCCCCCCCCCCCTCCCTTTCTTTCAGTGAGATTTTGTCTTCCTGCTGATTTCTGGTTGGCGCGAGCATAAAGGGAGTAATGGTTTTTAAATGTAATTCCAAATGCAACGTTTCTATCAGCTCAACAAACATCAGCAATTGTCTTGATGCATGCTCAGTCATCCAGCTAAGGAAATCCCAAAAAGTGGATTCTGTTCAGGACGTAGCGTTTTCAGTGGGAAACATTTCATTATTCATCCAGGTGCCTTCAAGTGACTTCTTCTGTCTTGCAAGACTTAATATTAGTCACATAATGACATAATATTTAAAGTTTCAAAAGATACCAACAGAGTCCATCTCACTGAAGTCATGCAGTACACTTGCTAATTCATAGATCAGCAGTGAATGCTGTCTCGCTCCTCTGACAATGTGACTCAGACTCCAGCCACAACGAAACAACAATAAATGTTTAATAAAACGGTGTCTCATTTACCCATATTCTAATATGTGCTAATTATGTTTGTTTAATTATCTTTATCAGTTTTGTTTATTGGGACCTGTGTCGCAATTACCCACATTATTAGAAGCACTTCATGGTAATAGCAGCTCATCATCAGACTTACTGACCCTTGCTTTTTTTTCTTCTTGTGATCCTGTTCTACATATCAAACATCATCCTGTCAGCATCACTTGAAAGGATCCTTCCCTGCTGCTCTATTCTTCATTGAATAGAGTGAAGGAATATCCATCCTCTACTGCTTCTTTCATTCTGTCTTTGTTAATAAAATCTCCTAAGCTTGTGTCTGTGTCCAGTGTCTCCTTCTCAGCCCAGTATTTCTGGTTGACTATGAACAGTGCTGAGAGTTTGCCTTTAAATGTTTTGTAGTCTGATGAGGCCAGAATGTAACCAAGTGTGCAGAACTTCAAGCACCATGTCAGGAAAAAACCCAGGCACCATGAAACATGAGCCTGATCAGGTGACTGGTGAAAGCAGTATAATACAGAAGGTGATGATCTGCTATCTGAGATTGCAGCCAAAAATGATTTGTGTTTGGGGCGAGTGGCCTAGCCAAAGCTCTAACCCCATAGAACATCTGGGGAGAGACGGGAAAATAGTGGCTTACAAATATGTAATGGGCCCAATAAAGACAGCGGATATAATGTGGACTGTAAGTAAGGCTAGTATATGTAAGCGTGGGTGTGAAAGATGTTCAAAATCTCTGGCTAAATTCTAATGAAAATCATACAATAGAAGGTCTGGGAACATTAAATGATTGAGGGAAGATCTTATTCATGATATGGGTCATTTACAGTAACAAGTGGGTTTCAGTCTGAACAAGAAGTGCCTATCTGACACCAAAAAGAAACAAGAGATTGTTAAGATGTCAGTATAGGGCTTATGAAGTGCTTCAGCGTCGTCTCAATCATCCTTCCTGAAGCACACAATCTGACAAGCATGCCCACTTTATATACCAATTGGTCAGACATCCAAAGGGGCAGACTGAATAGCTTTGGTTTTTCATTCTTCAAGCTGCAACCTTTGCCACTTCCCACATGTACAGCCGAGCACATCATAAAATTGACTTTCATAAAGAGTCTGACACACAAATATACAGCAAGCCACAGATTTGAAGGAGGGAAGTAGAGACAGCCTTTCAGTCATTCAGAATCACTGTGTAAAGGTCAGCTGATCACAACATATACACTAAGAAAACCTACTGAAGTTCACATTAGTAATTATTGTGAGCGTTGATTCTTTTCCCCACATGGAGCCACTACACAGATCTTAGGGTTCCTCCATCTGCTGAATCCCACTGTAACCCCTGCCTGTTCTCATTTTACTGTTTAGTTGTGGAGGCAAAGTCTACCATGTAGACAACAGACAATAGTTATTTTTTAAAATTATCTTTCATTGCAGATGTCCTACATAACAAATTAAAGTACATTCATTAGAATCAGAATTTAGATTTGAATAACATTTATGTTCTCATGTACTAACATTATTTTTATTATTATATTAATATTGTACAAGGTTCCATTACCTTTGTACAAATATGGTTAGAATTGTCCTCAAGGAGCTACTTTTTGCTTTCTTACTTTGAGTATATTGCAGAGCCTGTACTTTTTCACTTTTACTTGAGTAAAGAAGGTGCTTCAGTACGTCAGCTTTTACTGGAGTATTTTTTAACACATGTATCTGTACTTCTACTTAAGTACAGAACGTCTGTACTTTTGCCACATCTGGTGCTAAGTTACCAGCTACAACTAGCTAGCTTGTTAGCAAGTGCAAAGCACTGACACAGATACCTGCTAGTCAGGAAAAGGTAAAAAATAAAGTAACAAAACTGGAGCTAAACACTGTTTGGAGGGGTTGACAAATTATCTGTCAGATAAATACACTGAACATTTTCCCAAAAGACAGCAACAGTACAAACAACTTAAGGAGTCCAGTTAAGAGACTTGAATTAGCAAAGGTGAAGTCCAGTATACAGCAGCTGGCTGCAGTAGCAATGCTAATTATAAATCTTAGAATCTAAGTGAGAAAGTACATATACATATATGTGTGTGTGTGTGGCGGGATGGGGCGTGGTCTGTGATGCCGCTGCAGGTGAGATGGACGCACCTGCGCGGCATCTGCAATCGCGCCTCGCAGCTTAAGATCTGTGCTCGTTGCTGTTGATGTGAACGTCGAGCTGTGAGCAGAGAGCTCCAGCTGTGGGTCGTACAGCAACCGTGAATAAAGATGCTGACAAGCATTAACATGTGGTCGGGTCTGCAGTGGTCATTTACGATATATTTAGAGAATTAGCAGATTCTCTGATAGAACTATGGAATATAAAAACTAGATTTGTACAAAAACGCAAAACATTTTTGGGGGGTTGCCATAAATAAAACAAGGGAAGATAATGTAGAACATTTTGAGCATGGTCAACACAGAGTACAGTTGTCTGTGTGTATCCAAAGAGGTCACCATGGTCATTGGCTGTATAGCAAGTTGACTATCGCATTTGATGTCAACACTGATTGCATTCATGATTATGAAAGGTCAGTGGAGTTTGTGAGCATTTCTCAGAATTCTGAGCTAAACGGTTTGTGACAGTCTGACTATAAACTTTTTGTTAGATATTATAGCTGGAGCTGGATAAGGTGACCTGAACCCTCCTTAGGCTGCTGGGTGACTGACATTAGATTTATTTAAAATATGTGCAGCAGGTACCATTTTTCTGGGATGTACATGAGTTATAATCAGTTCTGGTCTGTCAGTTATATCTACCCCAAGACAGCCAATAATAGCAGCATGTTTTCTCTGACAGCAGTGACTGGCTGAACTGAAACTTCAAGCAAAGAAGGAATTTCACTAATAAAAGCAAAGACTGACATATTGTGGCAATATGTCCCTCAAAAATTTGATAGTGAGCCTGTTAGTGATCATATTGGTCACTTTCAAAGGAATCACTAACACAGATTTGCTGAAGCCACAAATAAAAACATGACACCACTCAAGGACTCAATTTCCGATTGACAGCTGGCCTTTGGGCAAGCAAGAGTTCACCTGGCTAGTGCATACATGATGTAAGTGTTGGCAAGAAATTACTTAGCTTGCCATCCCATCAAATCTCTGATCGCTGCAGTAGGTGCAGCAAGTTTTGGAGAAAGTTTTTCTTCAGCGCAGATCAATACAGAGACAGCACAGAGTGAAGAAAAGATCAAGGTGGAGATAATATTAATATTCATTAAATATTTTCAAAAACCTTGGCAATATATGTTTATTATACTTTATGGTAATTATAAGAAAATGTTAGATTTACGTGAGCTTGAGTTACCCAAATGCAGGCAGGTGATTCACAAAATCAACAAACCTTTTAATGAGCTTGATGTAAAGTCCATAAATTCACAAGTCCACATAGTCAGTTCACAAGACTGAAGAAGTCACTTGGATGAATGATGAAACACTTCTCCCACTGAAAGTACAATGTCCAGATGAACAGAATCAGCTTTCTGGGTAAATCCATGAGGGGAAATCAAATTATGTATCCAGTTATAATTAAACTCCAGGAAACGTTGACCGAGAGCACATGGGGAAGAAACACAACCACAACAAGGGACAAAGGGAAAAGTGAAGCAAACATTTAGCTCGATTGCAAGGTGGTGTCAGGGGAGAATATAGCTAGGCAGCATTGCTTGGTAGTCAGTAGGATGACTTTGGGGAAAAAAAGAAAAGGAAAGGAGTAAAGGTGAAACCAATGATTAGATGATTTAAGTTGAATAAGGAAGAATGTTGCACAGAGCTGAAATAGGCTCTGCCAATAAGGTGTTTGGCATATCCTCTGGACAGATGAAAGAGGACAAGGGGACTTTCAAAGGAAGAGACTAGCAAAGAAAAGGTGGGATAGTCTGGTAGATGAATAAAGTAGACAGGAGTACTGCAAGGCTAGGCATACAACAAAAAAAGTGTGGGCAACTTTTTCCTCTGTCCTCAGGTGGTAATGGTAATGTGGTAATGGTGCTCCCTCTGATCTTCTTCTGGGTCAGCCACTGAGCTTTTTTGTAGGAGCCCTCCCAGACTATGGTCCCCTCTAGAGAAGAAAACTACACAGGGGCTAGAGTTTTGAGCTCATCAGACCAAACTTTGTATAGTAAATAATCTCCCCTACTGTGCACTTCTTCATCTTTTATATTAAGATAATAAATACTACAATTATATAACAACAAACATATAACAAATTTAATCAAATAAGTATATTAGGATATAGCTCAGTAAAGTAATATAAAGTATGATAGGCAGAACCTGTCATAGGGTATGAGGCAGGGTACACCCTCGACAGGTTGTTAGTCTGACATAGAGAGAAAGACTCTCACAACAAATTTAGAATCACAAAATTACCTAAAAGGCATGTCATGCCTGTGGGAGGAAGTTAGAGTGCCCAGAGAGAAGCCACCCAGGTGCAGGAGAACATGCAAACTTCACACAGAAAGACCCCATCATACTGGTGGTTTCCAACCCAGAACCTTCTTGCTGTGAGATGACAGTGCAAACCACTGAATCACAGCCAGTGTAGTTGTCAAGATTATCAATGATGATTAAGGTTCTTTGATGACCTCCTCTTCTCATGAGGAAGTTACAACTTCAGAAGTGTTCAGTTTGTAGTCAATCACAGAGGTAGCTAATAGTCTATTTATATCACCAGCTCCCCTATACAGATTGTCTCTACGACAGTCTCTTTATTTATGGCATGCATGTGCCTATGAACACCAGCAGAAGGAAGAAATATCCCAGAATTTTCTTACTGTGAGGAAACAGTGTTAGCAAAGTCTTAAGGGTTAGGATACACACGCTGAAAAGGTAGAAAGACAAACCACAAACACTTCACTTTTAGCCTGTTCTGCAAGCAGCTTATTTGAGCCTTGTCTCTCTGCCACATTACCTATTGCACATCTGAGTATATGTGTACACATGTATATCAAACATGTAATGTCACATGCCATTAGATGAGTCTATGAATTTGGTTGCTGATCAGAAGGAAATGCTCCATCATATCTCAGTTGACAGTACAAATGAAGCAGACAGTGTTGTTTGAGCAGTGTATTCAGTCATTTTTCAGCTGCTTTCTGAGCCCCTGTTTTCCCTCTAAGGGCTCTGTGATGCAAAGCACTGAACTAATCAACGCAAGAGCAAACAATCATAGGGCATGAAAAATATTTTGTTTATAATAAAGTGGCTGTGGTTTACTTGCCAACTCCAACTGGCAGCTGGAGAGTTAAGCCTGAGGTTGAAGTCACGCAGTGCGCTAAGGCGGAGCAGAGGTATCCTAAGAGAAGCCAGCCAGAGCAAAATTCAAAGAACATGGAGTTAGGCTGAGATGAAAAAGAGAGAGCTGGAGTGTTAAACTCATTGGCAGAAGAGCTGTCCAAGCAAGGGTTGGAAAGCGAGGGCTGGAGAAGGCATGAACAGATCTACAGGTGAGGGAGAAGATAAATGAGTTCTAAGACACCGGGCAAACAAAACAGAATAACATACTGTAGCATGAAGCATAGGCAATGACCGATAGCAGTCTATGATCTGGCACAGTCGGCTATTTGATGAGTGAAGAAGGTGCAGCTGGTGAGGAATAAGACAGAACAGAAGAGGATGCAGATGTCAGTGTGACACCCCAAATGGAGTTCAGGGATTTCAGCTCAAAATGACTAGATGAGTATTTAAGTGGAAGAGCTGAACAAAGGAATAAAGCTAATGACTTATGCCAGCACCAGCCCTCTTTTGGTGCTTAAATCTAATTGAATTGAATTGAATCATTTATTGCCATTATCTCCTGCATTTCTGTACCATCAAGAATGAAATATTGTTTCTCATACACTAAACAGAGTGTACAAATACATTAAAAGAGGGGTAAAAACATCACAAAACGAAATAAATATCCTGACCAGCAAAGCTGAGCAATTGTAACCTTTTAAGGTTTATTTACAAGTAGAGGATAAAACAAGTTAACACTGTCGGTGATATTTCAAGGTTAAAGTGGTGGGGGTATGGCAGGTGGTTCGTGGGCAGGCACACACACTGGATACGCGGAGATACCCTGCACGAGATGAACAGACGGACAGAACACACTAAGGCCGAGCAGGGCACCTGGCTGACACAACAATCTGGTGATTAACGAGTTGGTGCTCCTGCCTTAAGCAGCCAGCTTTAATCCTCTGATGAGCTGCAGCTGAGTTAATCAGCAGACTGCAAACAGTGATTGACTGAGTGACTCGCAGAGAGCAGAAACCAGGAGGGAGAAAAGGTAAACACACACATATACATACTGACAGAGAGACAGATAGAAAACCAGGGGCATGCGGAACAACACTAGAGGTTTCATGACACACATTCACACAGTGAACAGTGGGCTATATTTGGAGGGTGGGTGGCAAGTGATCTTCCCTGCTGTTTTTCACAGGCTTTTCCAGCTGTTTCTTTTTGGATACCATACAGATATCCAAAAAGAGAGGATGTAATACAGTAGGTGATAACACTTTCAATTGTGCCCTGGAAGAGGTGGCGAGGACAACTGTAGTTTCATCAGCACGATGATGATAAGGTGCTGAAACTGGCCGTATATGGTTCAGCACGGTAAAGAACAGGAGACACACAACGCAGCCCTGAGTTGAACCTGTGCTCACTGAGATTGTGCTAAATATGTGGCCGCTCGCTCAAATAGTCTGTCAGGAAGTCCAAGATCCAGTTACACGTGTCCAACCTGAGCAACCTCAGCTTCTCCACCAAGAATGGTGGTGTGAAAGGCTGAGCTGAATTTGATGAAGAGGAGCCCAACATAGGCATTGATTTTTTCCAGCTGAGGCAGTTAGGGTGAGTGTTAGTTATTGCAACATCTGCGGACCTGTTGCTCCTTTATGCATCCTTTAAAATCTCCATCTTAGTGGGGATTACTGTGTACTGAACACACATTAGCAGTTGAAAGGATGGGCAAATTCCCCTGATCTAACATCAAGTAAAAACACTGGGACTGAGACAAAAACACAGAAGGAAAAACCATCTAAATATATTTTCTCACTTTAAATCAACTTAAAAAACAAAAGAAATACAATAGCTATTCGTTGTATGATAGATTCAAAAATACTGACAAAACTCCTTACTGCTGTTAGCTTTTTTACCATTATATACTTAGCTTTTTACAATGGTATTGTAGGAGAGAGTAAATAAACAATCAGAGCCTTCAGGCAATATTAAAATGTCAAAATGGGATCTCTGAAAGATCTTTACTTATTGTTACGAGTTGCTTTCCCCAACACTATGAGCCCATGAAAATACTTGTTCTCTCTGGCATCTGTTTATTGGTGTCTGGCAATACCAGCTTTGATGTGCAAATGGACTATACTGCAGTATGGAACCACAGATTATGTGTGTCAGTGATCAAACCAAACAGCTAAAGGTCATGGATTGCATTCAAAGAGACCAATCAAAGGAGTATAGACATCAACCACTGTCCTCTTCTCCATAGTCTCAGAAGTCAACATGATATGTTGGATGCTAGTGGAAACTGTTCTGTCAGCTTGTATCATGTGCATGAAATTTATTTTTTGTTTGTTCTGAGACTGATTAGATCTCATAGAAGAAATTAACAATTGTTTATAACAGAAGAAATACAGGAAGATTAGGGAAAGAGTGATGCCTTACCAAGCTTTCATCATTTATTTCACAGAGTGGAGCTCATCAAAAAACATTTCCCTCATTGTTTGTGAATTATGCTACCTGAATAGACCATTTGTCAGCCGTGCTATAATGTCAGCCAAAGAGACTGCTGCTAATCCCTTATTACAAATACTTTTACCCTGGCCTTAAATTAAAACGAGCAGCTAGTCATGTGTGAAAATGTTGTGAGTTATTCAGGCTTACATCACTTAATATTCTCTTGTTTCTGTTTTATTGCTGACAGCTGCTGTGACATTAAGAACAGATGCAGACTTGAGAGGGATGAATTTACCAAATTTTACCTGCTATACACATCGTGCATCTATAAACAGACCTTTTTCTTAGTTCAGTGGAGCTAATCACAAAAAATAATTACATTCATTATATTTTGACTTTTAGGTGTTGTATGACATGCTGGTATTCAGAAAGTGACACAAAATACTTAATTAACTTCAACAAACATTAAGTCGTACATTATACGAAGATGATAAATTGTCAAACATTGTATTTTCTTTTCTTGAAATAGCACAATGGTCATGCATGTTCATCTCACTGAGCACGGGATCATCTCAGGGCTGTGTCATAAACCTGCTGTTAATGACCCGACCAGTAGACACACTGATGGTTTGGAGGAAGTAACTATTGAAGTTAACTCAAAAAAATCCATTACAGAGAAAGAAAACATCAGTGGTATTGAAAGTAGCTTTACATAATGATATGGCTGTGTGACGGTTGAGAATAATTTTTTCTCTATTTGTTAAAACTGTATTTTAACTAGTAGACAAGAATTGTGGAAGAATTTACGAAGTCATTACTGATTAATGTTAAAGGAATGCTTGGCGAAAGCAGAACTCTGACTCTTTGTCAACCTGGCTGCAGTGCTGAAGAGAAACCTACAGTAAGGCTGTTCTTGTTGTTCCTCTTTTTCAAGGCTAAATGAAGATGTTCTAAATTAGTGATACGGCATTTAATCTTAGCCTTCTCCCTCTTAGCTTATGGGTTATCTGCTTTAAAGTCTCAATTTATTAATTATACCAGGGAGTCAAGGAGCTCACGATGATGATGTAACACCATTAACGAGACAACCAGCCTCTGCGGTAGTAGAGTTTAGGTAGCTGGACTGTGGCGGCGCATGGCATTGAGCAGTGGAGGAATTATGTCCTTAAATTTAATTACAGTACTTTCAGAAAGACATCTACTATAATAAAATGTATTCACAACATCAATTATTGTAATTTTAAATGTTATTTGGAAACGATTAGACAAAAGAGGATTTTGGGGGAATATTGTTAAATGTTCCATTTCTATGCCATATGTCAGAACAAGATCCAAAGTGTGATTAAAGTGGTGGGTGGGTTCTTTTACATTGTGAGCTGAAGAACAGATTAAATGCAGTGTTGAGACTGTTGTTTTCATGGATCTACAAGGATGTTAAAAATCACCCACTATTATTATTTTTTTTTATTGTTATTTATCTCATCTGAACACTAAAATTGTCATGGTCTGGGTGAGTCAGTGTTTTTCCACAGTGCCTGGCGCTCCTCCTCTGGGTGGAGTCATCATCACTCCTCCAAGGTTTCCCACCTGGAGCTGATTAGACCAGCTGTATTTAAGACCAGCGCTCACAGCTAAACTTTGCCAGGTTGT
Organism: Tylochromis polylepis; assembly: GCA_015107715.1. Lineage (NCBI taxonomy): Eukaryota > Metazoa > Chordata > Actinopteri > Cichliformes > Cichlidae > Tylochromis > Tylochromis polylepis. Next base: position 1,906 of record VVHJ01036278.1, on the reverse strand, counting down.
CAGTTTGTGGCCTCATGTATCTTGTGCTAGTCATTGTTCTAGTTATTTACCTCTGTTATCTTGTATGCTTATTTGTTCCTTGGAAAACCATCTCATCTTTGCCATAACCATGCTCACCCAGACACTGGGCTCCTTTGCTCCACTGTAGCTGGTAAACATTCATTGTATGCTCTCCAGCGTCACCTGCCTGCCTGCCCTCCCTGCCTCACCATTTGGAATCTTGGATCTATTCACCGTTGGACTCACCCAGGCCTCACAACCACACTTCCCCTCCTGCAAACAAGTAAGGCACTGAGACTTTTCAACTGGAAGTTTCTCGCCCATTCTTCAAGATTGCCCTGACTCTCCTCCTGCTCTGTTTTGGTGCTTTTGACCATTGGCTGTTGAACCACTGTTTCCCCTTCAAGCTCTGCCAGTCCTGGCTCATGTTCCCAGCCCCCCTAGCCTGGAACCTCATAGCTCATGCTCATTGCAGTTAGCCCATGTTCATAGCTCTAATTCATGTTTTCAAGTTGCACTCCTAGTATTTATCTTGGCTGTTGTAAATAAAGCTTTTGTTCACATTACTTTGAGCCTCCATCTGAATCTGCTCTTGGGTCCGCTTCATGCTTCTGGCTGCTGTATATGCTGATCAACTCCTTTTCAAATAAAGGCTTAGAGAGAAACCCATTATTTTAATATCCAGATTTAACTAATTTGCTCTTCAGTGCAGTTGAGAATGCTACATTGTTGTTTAAGGTTTTGTTTTTTTGTTTTTTTTGGTGATGGGTGATTCAATAGCAAGCTAACATTGTGAAAAGGACCGACAACAACACTTGAGCTGTAGTGTTCGTTGTTTGAACAGTATTAGGCCTCATCCAGGATGACAATGAAAGGGAGTACAGAAAAGATGTGCTGCTCGGTCAGTATAACACAAAAACCCTGGTGCTGAATATCAGGAAAAATATCATTGTTGGCTTAGGAGAAACCGACACAGTCATACACGCTCCTCATCCACAGCAGTGATTGAGGCAGTCAGCAGGATCTGTGGGAGGAGATCAGACGGTCTGACCTGCTCCCTTAAAACCGTATCTCTTGTAAAAAGACGGCAGCCTATGCACTTTTTGTCCAGGATGAAGAGAGTACACCTGCACCCTATCATCCTCACCACTTTTTACAGAGACACCACACAGAGCTCACTGACAAGCTGCATCTCTGTCTGATTTATCTAATGCAAATTTTTCTTTTTTACTGGAAGTGGTGAGGACCGAAAAAAAAAAAAATCACTGCCTAAAACACAGCTAGCATGGTTCACTCATGCTGCTAACAGGCTATTCAGTAGACATCAGCTTGGTGTTTTAAAATGTGCTGTTTGGTTTTCTCAACTTTCTGTTCAATTAAAATCTTCTTGGTTTGCGCAAGCATTTCAGTAGTGTGTGTGTGTGTGTGTGTGTGTGTGTGTGTGTGTGTGTGTGTGTGTGTGTGAGACAGACAGACAGACCCCCTCCCTCTAACGGCCCCTCATAATACTTCAATAGAGGATACCTGAGCTGGATCCAAGTTTGCCAAAGGTGACCAGAGGTCCCATTTTATATGAGACTGCACTGCTTTTGCAGGACAGACACTTTCCCTCAGTCTGGCTTTTATCTAAATTGGGTCTTTTGCTGCCTGCTGTATGCACATAGGGCTCCACATGGGCACATACAATGCAAACTTTGGTGGAATATGATGGAAAATTTGAAGAAAAAGAATTGCAGTCATAGCAAAAGATGGGAAGCTACTTATAATGAAGCTGGTGGAAGGAGTATCTGAGTGTGGCTAGTTACACTCAACAAAAATATAAACGCAACACCTTTGTTTCTGCTCCGATTTTCCATGAGATGGACTTAAAGATCTAAAATTCATTCCAGATACACAATATTACCAT
>VVHJ01036275.1:0-13874 GCA_015107715.1 Tylochromis polylepis | reverse complement strand
TTTTTGGTTTTCTGACAGTTGTCCTAAATGTACAGTTTAAAACACTGACATAAATCTCTGGTCAGACGGCGCAGCAGGCAAACAGCCAGCTAAACATAAGATCGCGTATAGTGGGTAAAGTCTGCAGAAATGGGCAAATAAGTATGATTTTCACATTGAGTAGCAGTAACGTCATATAAGCAGTATATGCATATGCAACACAAAGGCCAGACCAATGACAGATTTCTATAAGTTCACTCAGTTGTTTGCTGGGTATTGCATTCCTGAGATATAGAGCATCACAAACACTTAAAAGAGGCTCAGGATTGTCAGTAAAAAGGGATTTACAAATAGGTTTCAGATTTCACTAATAGTTCAAGCTCCAGATCACAGCACTAGGCTTCACAGCTCTGCCAGTCTGCGGACATTCGCTCTATTCTGTTATTATCTTTTTACCACTGTTTTAGTGAAAATAACCGTTCTTTTTAAACTTTTTTTTTAAGAGTCCTGTACTTTAATGCAGTGAAAGGTGGTAAAGATTCGGGAGCAGATTGTAGTGGCAGAAATCGAAATTATGATGCAGCTGAAAAATGTCTTGCGCTGATAGTCGTGATGCTCCTAGTGACGTTCCTGCCAAACGCTCACATCCCGTGAACTTTATGGTACGTTTTTACCAACTTTACTCCACAGGGGTTACTACGATGTGATGGGGCACTTTGACAACACGTTCAACTGCTCCAAGGGCAGTTACATCTACTGCTGCGGCACCTGCCACTACCGGTTCTGCTGCGAGCACCAGAGGAACCGGCTGGACCAGGAGTCCTGCACCAACTACAAGTCCCCCGACTGGGCCGACCCGCAGGTCACCGGCACTGTGCCCACGCTGAAGCCCGACCCCAACTTTAAGACGCTTCAGCAGCAGAGCAGCAGGTCAGAGTCTGGATGTGTCAGTCAAAGAGTCGTCTGAGGGAAAGTACAATATGTTAGAATTATCTTGAAGGCAAAGACGAATAAAGAGCAACACAATTAGTCAAAGTAATTTCCTGATCTTGACAGAAACAACTTTATTTAATGAGTAATATTTGCATTAAATGTTTAAAAAAATAAATAACGTGATGAATTTTAGGGATATGGAGTTGGTACTGACCCTTTTGGACGTTTAATTTTGAGCACATTTTTAAGAAATCGAGGGTAAAAACAAGTTGGAATAATTTAATTAGCGCTGAAATCTTTGCTTGCCTTTTGTTACATGTTTTCATTTGAAGCTGTGATATTTGTTTTGTATAGTATCTGAATCTGCCATTATCAACGCTTTTAAGTGATATCAGCCTATTTGTTAAAATTACGGCATTTATCCACCGAGCATTATTTTCTGTTGTGTCACATCAAGTTTGTGTGTTCAAAAATTGCTCGAAGAGGAGCTGAAAACCTTTAAGACAGGTAAGTTATTTTTCATGAAAGAGAGTTCTTGTTTGTTCCTGGACCAACGAGGAAAAATAGTATCACCCATGAATTTCAATTGATGCGCCCCTACTTGTACTTGAAGTACAATATTATTCCCAATTAAAGCTAGAGACATGAATCATACTGAAAAGAAAATAACAAAACCAATTTACTTTAATCTCAAACAAAAGCTGAAAAGCGTGTCGTTTTTCCTGCTGAGCGCTCTGATGTGATTTCCTTTCTATAAACAGTACGGCCTATGTGATCGGAGGTGTGATCTCCTTCACTGTGGTGGTGGCCGTGGGCGTCAGGATTGCCTTCAGCAAGGTGGCTCGTCGACCCCGAAACCGAGACATCAACATGCCCAGGTGAGACTGCTGGACAGCCGCTTTGCTTCTCGGTTTAGACGTACAGCAAAGACAAGAGACCCGATGCGTTCCACGAGGAGCGTGGACGGTGAAGCCAGATTCTGCCAGGCTTGAAAAGCCGCTAAGAAAAGACCATTTAGAGAAAAAAAAAGTTAAATTGAACTGTCTTTCTGAAAATTCAAAGGCAAAAAAACGTGTTTATGATCAATAAATATCTGTGAAATGTCTGCATGTAAAGATGTGTGAAGACCTAGTTTGAAGAGCATTTTGATCGTCATTTTCTTGGCCACCCGTAGAGGTGCATATAGATAACTTGTCAATCACAAATAATGTCTGGCCTAAAAGGTATTTTAAGTAAGCCATACCATAATTTATAAAATAAGCTTGTTGTGTTAAACAAGAAACTAGTGACTGAGCCTGTAAACTCATCAGGAAGGTGTTTGCAGAGATCATAAATCAGGTGACCGGTGGGGTCTTTTTTTCATAGACTTCAATGGAACTGGAACAGCAGAGGGAGTCTCCCCCTGCTGGCCATTGGAAAGAATGCAAGTTTAAGGCTTGTTTCAGTTTTCAGTTACAGAAATTGGGTCCATGTTTTATATATAGAATGTATGTGAAACCAGTTATTCACATCACCTTTTAATCTAGTAGTTGCTATCGTGGTTAAATGGTTATATGTTACACGTGAGATTAAAATAGTAATAATAACCTTCAGCCAGAGGTGAGGTGTTAAAACGTCTCAGTTTTCCGCCGAACATTTAAACTTTTAAGACGTGTGAGACTGAGGTTTTAGAAAATGTACAAACGGATCAAAGTGGAACGTAACTGCATTGTTTTTGATGATGGGATTGCTTTGGACAGATTTGAAAAGTGCTCTGAAATAAAGTAATAACCGACTGAGAAAAGAGGACTTGGAAAAACACGAAGGTCTGGGTGTTTTTAATGTTTCCTCCACGTGATCTTTTCTGACTATTCTCCTCACATCTGCTTTGTTCCTCTTGTCTTCCCGCCCTTGTGCTTCTCTCCCTCCATCCTCCCTCCGCTGCGTCAGATCACTGGTGGATATCTTACGTCACCAGTCGAGCCCCGTGCAGCAGGGCGAGAGGAACAACACCATGGTGCTGACAACCACCTCAGACGGACGCACATCCAAGAACCTGTACACCCCCATCCTGCAGATCAAAGACAACCGCAGTGAGTGACGATCGCATCAAAACCTTAAAAGCAGTGGTGATACATTCAGGTGAAATGAGCATCCGAACGAGGCCAGCTTGTCTCGTCCCCAGTGGTAAAGGTGGTAATTGTCGCTGCTCTTGTTTCAAATATCAGCAACACATTTCTCACTTCAGGTGGAATACATTTGTTGTGAGTGAATTGCTGCCAGATGTTGTCTCATTTTAAAAAGTCCCGTGAGATTATTGTTTAACATCAGTAATCTCAGAGGGTCTTTTGAAATGAAACAACATGGGTTCAGACGTTTAATGGGGTTTTTTCCCCCGTCTAGATTCACCTCCTGCTCATTATTACTCAAGTGATCTTGCAAAAATGTATTCATCTGAATTAAAACATAAAAATATGCATTGAAATGAACAGTTTTTAAATCTGAAAAATAACATGTTTAGAACTGTGTTGTTTTATTTTAGAGGGTTAATTCTCATTCAGCTTTCTATATTTCTGCATAAACATGACCTGCACAGAGAGATATGTGACACCGCACACAGATGAGCTGAAACATTCTGACCACTCACAGATGAAGGAAATGACTTTCCTTAAATTTGCCCGTTGGGAGGATGAGGATACTTCCTGGTGGTCTAACGACTCGGTCAACACTAGAGTAAAAATAGGACAGCAAACTCCTTGCGACCAGGAAAACCTTGTGAATGCACGTTTTTGTTTTCCATTCTGCAAATGATTGCATCTAGTTGCGACCACCAGCCCGTTACTTTCCACTTTCAATTGCTTTGCAATTGCAGAAGTCACCTAGTGAGAGGATGCATGTCTCCAAACAACTCTGACTGAATACAGACTGGAGAAGGTCTGCAAATAATTGGTGTAATTTTCTCAGACAGACTGCAGAAATGTTGCAATCAGTCTGAGTCAGCATGCACACATAAATGAAACTTGTCTCCGACACATCTGCTTGCAGTCGAGGATCTGATTCAACTGGTTGCCATTTGGTTGTTCTCTGGTTATGTTCAAGCTTATGCCATTTTACAGTTAACTACGTCACTATTTGTGGAGGACTATCTGAATTTCTATTTAATATGTGTGAGGTTCTGGCTGGACTGTGAATGTAAGTAGTTAATGCGAATTTCTCTTAAATTAAGTTTTCCGTGTATGTAGCTCGGCAACAGATTTGTAAATTTTTGACATTTTACCAAAGTTAACTGTTGTGTTATCATAAGCAGATTAATTGACATTTAACTGCAAACACACTGACTGCTTTTTATTGATAATTTAAGTCCGTGTGAAGATGGCAAGATCACAATTGCAATCATTTTGGTTGTGCCGCGGTCTCCAAGCCGGTGTTTTCCGTAGGGTGAGTGTAGCATTAGGGGGATTTGGGGCCTGCTATTACTTTGAGCAGTGACTCGGTCACGGTCACCTTTATACCGTATGCTCTTGCAACAGCATCCGCAGCGTGCCAGCCCTCTTTTCTCTGCAAAGCACGGGATGGATGCCTGCTTCTATACATGTTAGATAAGTCCCTGGCATAATGGATGGTCAGAGGAAAAGTGGAGGTGAGAGAGAGATAAAAACAGAGATGATGGTAACTGCAGAAATACAAGTCAAAAACATGAAAACCGTTCGCGTCATGGTATTGTAAATTATGTTCAAATTCAGCGACTGTGGGTGAATTTTTTTTATATGTCCTTGTCTTTCTTTGTGCTTCATGAGGCACTCTCATTATTGCAACTTTGTAATGTTTGCATATCTTGAAACAGAGTCTTCTCAGCTCATCTGAATAACAAGACAAACAAATTTCAGCCTTAAGGGAGTTTCCATATACCTACCAGTATCACAGATAACTTTAATTTTTCATCACTCATTCATTTTTTATTTTATATCCTAAAAAAAAAAAGAGCTGCAAGTTATGGATGCACACTCTCTCCACCTTGCCTCCACTCTTCTTTTGATTGTAATTTACTGCCAAAATGAGATGCAAACATGATGAGCATATCATGAAAGTGAGAAACAAGGAGAAACAAGATATGGTGACAATCCTAAATAACACGTATGGTTAGACTAAGTAGCCTGGGATAGAGTCAAATTCTCAGCCTGAATAATTGTTTCAGTCTGCCCCACGTACAGCCAGCTCTGCAAGGGTGTTATGTCGGGTATGGGAGAAATGGTTTAGCTGGTTTCGGCGCACAGGAAGTACTAACAGGTTAATAGACTGATGGTTCCAATGTTTTGGCTCATCAGTGTTTTAAAAAAGTGTCTTTTAGAGGTTCCTTTATGTTGCCTGTCACTTTTTTCTTAATACTGCTACGACAGGGGGATATTTTGGACGACATTTATTTTATATTTCTGTATGAAATGATTAGACCGAATCTCATGATTTAAGCTTTAATATAAGAGAAACCTCCACTCTTATTTAAATGCATATGTTGCCCACACACAGAGGAGCTTTGTGTTGAATGTGATGAGGAAAAATGCTGCACACACTGGCAAACTAAAGTCGACACCATCATGGAATTAAACGCAGCGTTTGTGTGATTTCACAAAGTTTTTCCTCTCTGGTGATTATCAGCGTGGACGTGAATGTTTCTGTTTTCTCACACAGGAAAATCGCAGAAATAAAACACACACACACATTTCTCTCTTTGCCTCTGCTTTGTCTCTCTGTCTCTCTGCTTCGTCTTTCACTAAACCAGCTCTCTCTTCTTTCAGCCTCTCCAGGAATTCGATTGTTCTCTGACTCTGCAAATAAGGAAAATCGCCAGATTCCAGCCAAGGAAAAAAGGGAAAGATGTGCCAAATGTAGTGGATTTTTAAAAAAAAAAAAATTTATTTAGCTGCTCTCGATTCTCGTGAGGTAATAATCGTAAGAGCACCTTAGAGTACCAAAGCTTCACATTTTAGCAATTGCAGCAATTATGAAACTAGATTCTCCGTCTTGTTTACAGACAGGAGCTGAGAAATCTTTTTTTTTTTTTTCTCGTTGAATAATCATTCAGCTTTTGAAATGCTAGAAAACGTCAGTGCCTTTTCAGTCGCTTGTGTCCAACAGGTACTCTAAAGCTCAGCTTGCAATCATAAAAAGAGAAAGAAACTGAAAATCTGCACTTTAAAGAGTTAGGACTTTAAAAGGACCCACTGTGCTCGTTTCCAACTCTAGATTTTTATTCTTGGACTCCACTAGAGGTGCTTTGTGTGAGTCACAGTTCAAAATAATTGTTATTTATAATATACTCTGCTGAAAGAAGCTAATTTAGCTCCTCCACATTTAAAAAAAAACAACAACTTTATTCTCATTGGCTGCCGCTTGCAAATAGACTTTAATAGCAGGTGGGTGTGGCTTCTGTACCTGAGATGACTATTTAAGGATATTCGCTCTGACTGACGTCACAAAAACACCCATCAACCACTGAGACGGTATAGAAAATAAGGAAAGACAAAAAAATAAAGTCTTCTTTAAAAGAATACATTTTAAGTGCTGCTTCACAATGCAAAGGAAAAACCAAATGACCTCACATTGTCCCCCTCTCAGGAATTTTTTCAGTCTTTCATCAAATATTTAATCTGGTGGTTGCCAGTTCGATTCAGTTAATCGTGATAATGTTTGTCATTTAAATAAAAAATGCAACAGTCAGCTCATTCCTGGAGGGACTGAGTCTGTCTCTTTTCTGTCCTCCCCTCTCGCTGTCCTGTCTCTCTCTCTGTCTCTTTACTGACACAAATGCTTACTCGACATGCCTCCCGTGTCTCTCGAGTGGCTGTCCCATCAGTTTGTCGGCTCTGCTCTCTTTGCAGCTGGGAACTTGCACCACCATTTTAACCAGCAGGGGTCTGCCTCCAGCCCCAAACACTCTGCTACCATCGGTAAGCCTCGTGGTTAGCAGCCCAGTTCAGCGTGAGCCGGACTCACGGCCTCACCTCCACCACTGTCTGTCTGTCTTGATGTCAGTATGACGGCCTGTTGCGCTGCGCTCTTAAAACAGCTGTGCCATTGTCAACCCCACCCTGTGGCTATGCGCAGATTTGTGCTCGAAATCACAGTGTGCTGTACGTTTTCCAGTGATTTCCCCGTCACACGGTTGTGTTGAATCTGACAGATCTTTCATAAGCGTGTGAGCTTAAACTTGTCTGGCCTGCCCTTTGCTTAATGCAAGCCTGTCTTCCCTATCCACTCACCACCCCCCCCCTGCAAGCCTGCTTCCAGATGTGCTTGTTCGTCCCTCCTCCTCTCTCTGTGCAGCAGCGATGTGCAAGTGTGATAGCAAACGTGGAAGGAGGTCACTGCTTTAACCCGAGTCTGTTTTCGCAGGCTTTACACGAAGAAAACAGAAAAGCAATGCTAGCACGAGTGATTCATCTCCACCAAAGGTCGTTGTGCTGCACCCAGGAAACACATGAACTCCTACTGCAAGTCAAATAATTATCTGCGAAGGCTGATTTTATGCCTCTAACATGACTCTGACAGGATACAGGATAAGGTTGCCATGGAAATATGGTGATGTTGATGGAGATGAGCGTGATTTCCATTTAACTTTTTAAGTTGTTTCAGTGCCAGTTTTTCCAAGCTATTACACCTACATGTGCCCCTCATGCAGCGGATTACACAAGAAGGCAACAGCGAAGAGTAAAACCGGCCGAGAGGACGGCAAATATTAACCAGCAAGTACAATTACATCATCATTTTTAGCTTAATTCATCTAAGGAGAGACACTACGGGGTGAAAAGCATAAAAATGTTTTATTATAACATAAAACCAGGTGGTCGCTTGCATTAAAGATAAAGTTTTCTGGTCCTGGGAATGAACTGTCACAAAGATAGAGGGAACACAGGAGGCACAGAAATCTCTCTATGGCGTATCTAAATATGCCTGAGTTTTACTGCATAGCTTTCAACAATAGAAATCTGAATATCAGATGAAGGCAGGTTTTATAGGGACAGGAGAGTTAAAGGCGCAGTTAGAAACGTGTTTGTCTTCATCACTTTCTAAATCAAAAACACTGTCAATAGACAACAAAAGTCATATTTGTCAGAGTAAAATGGTCTATAAATGAGCCAGTTTACCCATCTTGGGGTTTTGATGGTGAATGTGATTGGCCATTAAGCTAAACTTGCCAGTAATAAGGTAGGCAAACCCAAAAGCATATGCTACCTTATGGTAAATGGACTGGTTCTTATATAGCGCTTTTCTACTCTGAGCACTCAAAGCGCTTTACACAGCTTGTACATTCACCCAAGCACTTTTTTCTAAGCGCTTACTATCTAACATTTACACGCCGATGGATGCATTGGAGAGCAACATGGGGTTAGTATCTTGCCCAAGGATATTTGGCGAGCAGACTGGGATTAAACCACCAACCTTCCGGTTAGTAGGCGACACGCTCTACCACCTGAGCTACAGCCACCCCAACTTATGCAAAGACCTGACACAGTCACAAAAACCCTAAACAACACCTGTGTTTTTTTGCCTTTTATGTCTCTCCCTACATAGAAACTATTATATATATATTATTTAGTGTTTGCTGTATTTAATATGAATTCAGCTATTTAGTGCAGTGCTGTGTGATTTAACAGGTCTAATACAGTACAAGGTTGTTATAAAACTATGTGACGTTTTAGGTGTGTGATTGAGGGCCGCACAAGAAAATGCACGCACCTTTAGGTTTGGAATAATAGCTTATGTGGGTAATTATTGTTTTCTGTGCCGGTTTATAGTTTTAAACCATTAGTGAGGTGACATTTGTTGACACCAGCTGCGCTTTTCAGTGTTAGGAAGGTTTAGTCAGCTGTGATGACTAAAGAGAAATGTTCCCTTGGTTTGCTTCTGCACTGTTATATCATAGTGTTACATCATGTGGATGAATGAAATGTACAGGCGTACTGTCCTTGTTACGTTCACAGGCCCCACTGTTGGCCCGTGAGCCGCACTTTGACAACCCTCGGTCTAAGATTAAGATTACTTGTTAATGCAAATTATGGGGAATCATCTTGGACCAGGAAACAACCAGACAATACCAAACATTACAGGAAGTAGGCACAAATTAGGAAGTACACACCTAAAATAAAAAAGACGAAAATAAACTGCAGGCTGTTGGATAAAGGAGACGCCCTTTGTTTCAAGTCTTCGATATATTTGAACAGTCAGTTCCAAGAATTTTGACGGTTTTACTCCAATATTACCAGTTTATTCTCGATATTTTTGATTCTAAAGGTGGGATTTTAGACTTTTTGTTCTTTGCATCACTTGTCTGGTCCCCTCCTGTGTTAAAGTCACCAGCCTCCTGCTACGACACAATCACGGAGCACCTCAACTCTCTGAGTCACATACTCGGCTCACACTGAGCAAAGTTCATTTTTCCAGGACACCTTTACCAAACCTCGCTGTCAGCCATCGTAGGTGTTCAAAAAAAAAAAAAAAAATCAATTACCTCTCACTCATGGAAATTACCAGGCTAATTTAGCATGCTGCCACAAAAACACAGAGCAATTGGTAGGAAATTTGATGCTTTCTACCTTTAATTTCCTCCACAGCCTGCATCCTGCTGCTCAGCTCCTGCTTTAAAGCCATATGAGCTCAGAGCTAGCATCGCTTTTTCCCCACCGCGTGTACGTGTGTGTGTGTGTGTGTGTGTGTGTGTGTGTGTGTGTGTGTGTGTGTGTGTGTAGAATTCACCGTACAGAAGTCGATGTAGCGTGTGTTCCCTGGGTGGCACTTAACAAAGACAACATTGGCCATCATTGCCCATTACTGTCAATGGTCAATGACCAGTATATGTCCTGCAGTTACGTTAACAAGATCGCAGCCCATAGCTGTTACCGCCCCGAATGGACTCACCATTGATTATATCGGCGTCTAAGACAGGAAGCAGCAGCAAATGGCCACAGTTACGCAAGCTTTAATCGCTGCTTCATAGTTCTTCCTCACATTTCTAACCTTTCAAACATCCTCTGCTGACATTTAGCAGTCACTCAAGCTTCTCGGATTCCTCTGTAACGCTAATCCAGCGATGGGTGGCATGTGTTTGTCCACTGCAGATGTTTGCCTCTGTCCTCTGTTTGAATGTACAGATCCGACACATGTCAGGTCACCTGTGTGCACTTACATGTTGGGTCATTTCCACTGCTGTTTGTTTGCTGTTTGGAAACTATGAATGTACTTGTATACCTTATGATGTAATGGATATGAGTATACGTGTTGCAAAACAGACACCCCTGCCCCTCCCCCATGCCGCAAACCTTACATAAGACGAATCATTTTTTATGTCTATTGATCGCTGTGCTGCTTTCGCACTTTGCATAAATGTGAATATGTGCGTGTGCTTGAGTGTGTAGATTCCTCCTGAAGCTATCAGTGTATTTCTGTGTATTTACATGTGGCTGATACGTTCGTCTTATTGAGCCTCAGATGAACAGCGCAGAGTTGTATTAATAGATGGTCTCCATGGAGCTCAGAGACACTTCCTGTTTACTGATAGTTAACCAGCTTGTATAATCTTCTCTTGTTCTCTCTTTCACTTCTTTTTTTTTTCTTCTCTTTGCTCTCTTACACTTACACATCCTTCCTTTTATCCTCCATACCCTCTCTGTCCTTCATTCTCCTTTCCTGCCCCCCCCATCTCCTCCTCATTCTTCATCTATTTCTTCCCCTCTTTCTGCCTTTCTCTCTCTCAAGAGCGTGGATCCCGCATGAACAACACCCCCCAGCTCACTTCCGGGCCCACCCTGATTTCTGGTAGCAGCAAAGGTGCGGGAGGCGGCGGCGGCAGCATCTTTGGAGGCAGCATGAGACACAACAGCAGCCACCCGTCTTTCTCGCACTCCTTCCACAACCTGGCCCAGCTGCCACCGTCCTACGACGCGGCCATGAAACCTGAGCTCAACCGCTACAGCTCGCTGAAGAGGCTGGGTGAGTCCCCGGGGGAGATGAAGGGATGGAAAAGCAGGAAAAAGGGAGACCGGAGGAAGGGATGAAGTGGGACCGACTGAGCATTCAGGACCTCTGGGAGCTTTCAAGTGAAGCAACACACACAAGGCATCAGCCGTGTCTGATTTGTTCTTAAGCGGTGATGGTTGATTACACTGCCCATTTTCAAAGAAATCCTTATTTTCTATTATGAAAAAAAGCAAATTTAGTCGTAAAAAGACGAATTAAAAGTTTATACTTTGAGACTTTATAAGATATAGTTGTGGATCACAACCTCACAAACATGACATCATCGTCTGGATTAAAAAGAGCGACAATAAAAGATTGATTTGGAAGTTTTAAAAGAGAACAAGTTCAGCCAGAAGGCAAAGAAGTGGCTGGACAAGAAAATCTGCAGACTCCGAAAACCGTGACACGGGTGACGTACGCTGTGCTGTAACGGCCGAAACACAGAAAATAACAGTTTTCTGTGTTTAGAAAACTGCTGTTTAATCTTCACAGCACCTACGGTCAGGACAGAGCATACACAAATACGTTATCTGCATCTGTTTGTCATAATGTGAGCACTCCTAAGCCGATGATGGACTCTCAAAACTTTGATCGCTACACTTTTAATCACTTTATGGCATCTTTCATTTGACCCTGCCTGCAGGAGAACTCCTCTATCTTTTAGTGTAAAATCCATCCATCCATTTTCTTAGCAGCTTGTACAAATAAGATTACAGAACGGCTGGAGCCTATCCCAGCTAACATTGAGCAACAAGTGTTGTACACACTGGGAAGGCTGCCAGTAAACTAGAAGTGTGCAACTCCTGGAGAAATTGCAGCGCGATTGCTGCTTCATTTCTGCAGGAGGAATCTGGGACTGAACCTGTACCCCGGTGATTAGTGGACAACCTGCCATCACCGACATAGAGTCGTTATTACTGTTTTTCTTTTTAGAAAACTCAACCAAGGCAATAAAACGTATTTATTCCATTAATGCACATGTCTATAAACTGGCATTTAAATCTAAAATATCTCATAAAAACCAGAGAAAATGCTGGTTTTAAACTCAACCCTTCAGGTATCGCTGGCAGAGAGAGCGAGAGTGAGGACGGATGCTGTCAGCCTGCAGCAAAGTTTAAAAGAAATGCACCAAATTTAAAGATGATAGAAAGCTAAACAAGCAGTTTGTCAGTGTGACAGTGGAGCCGTCACCCCTTCCCCCCGTTCACTGTGCCCAATTCCCAGATATTCTCAGTGGAGTGTGTCATCGCTGATCACGTGTATTTTGGTAGCTGAATTCAACCAGATTTAATTTGTTTTTCTTTAATTGTTTTTCTCCTGTTGGCCTCCGACGAGTCCTCAGTGTTCCTGGGACTCAGCTGGTAATCAGTGGTAGCGGAGACGGGTTTGGTTAGGTCCAGAGCAGAGAGTAACTGGGGCAGAAGCAGGGGAGGGTGAGAGAGTGGACTTCTGTAGTCCTTTCATATTCTTAGCGCATATGGATGTACAGTGTTTATGTTATAGATGCCCTTATGTAAAAGTTTGTTAGCTGAAACCAGGATTATAGATCTCTAGTCTACCATCCTTACCTGGATAAGTGGTACAGTCCATGCAGGGAGAGAGGCAGAGGAAGGAGGAGGTGGCAGCCTGCTGCGAAGCTGCATTTTGTTTAGTTTTATTTTAGTTTTCTTTGTTTTGGTTGAATTTTCTTCCCCTTTTTTTTGCTATTAAATGCCACTTTTTCTGTACCTACTTCTGCCTAAAGACTGACTCCTTCAACATCCCTGTAAAACTTTGTGGTGCCAAACACAAACTGCCCGTCATCTGGTCTCGGCACAACAGTCAGACACACAGGCGGATTTTGTATTTGTTTGCTCTTGGATAAACTGTGCTGCTGCTATGCTGATCAAACTGGGGGCGGATGAAGTAGGTGAAAATTGGCTTTTTTTTTTGACATTTAAAGTTACTGAACGGGGTTTTGATTTTGATTAAAGTAATTGCACGGGTGTTTACTTGAGTAAAATGTTATGTTTCACTCCACCTGGATTGACTGTTTCAGTTGTGCTGCCTCCTCCTCCTCTTTGCCGCTCGCTGTCAGAGAGTCCTCATCGCTGGTGTCGTGTTGTTAACCTGTTGAGGAAAAACTGAGGCTGATTGCGCTGATTCCCATTATGGTGGCTGTAAATACATTTTACAGTCCTCGCAGATCTGTCTTTGGTTACAGATGCGAGTGAACCGGTGTTACTGCACCGTCAGCACTTCTTTACCCTTTCCCATATTCACAGCTTCACTTTCTTTCACTTTCCTTACAAGCGCCCTTTAATGTGAAAATACTGACTGCAGGGAGGGTTCAGTTCAGCTGGTTTGCCGTACAGATGAACTCATGAGGTTGATAGTAATAGTTTTCCTCACGCTGAGGAAAACCCCGTCACTGTGATGACATCTGTGCTATATTACATTGGACAGCTTCATTTGGTTAGTGTAAACTTTGTTAACTGTTAACTGATTTTCGGTCACCCAAATCCCAAATCATATCTCTGCCAACTAAACTGTGAGCAGGTTTTATTCATATAAACTGGCCATGACGGTTTTTTCGAGAGATTTGCCTTTTTGCGGCCTGGTTAGTAAATTTTCACGCTGCTGATTCTGCAGGGCACCTAAATGATGGTACCAGGCATGGCCACCTGACACATAATCATCTCAATCATCAGACTGCTTCTGCTAAACAGCCAAATGAAAGGCTGATAATTTAGAACGTGGAGAAGGAGATGGAGTTAGATGGATGACGAGATGAGGGAGAATTAAGGAAGTAGTGGGGGAAAAGGGGGATAATAAAGAAGAAAGAAGGGAGAGAGGAGGAAAGGAAAGGAAAGAAAGATTAATGAAGCTGAAGAAGATGGGAAGGCAGCATGGTAACGTGAGTGAGGGTGAGTGTAGAGAAGCAGGTTCGTTGACCAGAAGAGGAAAAGCAGGGGAAGGCTGGCTGGGTAAAT
>VVHJ01036272.1:0-11248 GCA_015107715.1 Tylochromis polylepis | reverse complement strand
TCATGGTACTGGGTCTGTGACCCAGTGTTTAGTATTTGTTTAGTTATTTTCCCCTGATTCTGTATTATGTTTAAGCCCTCTTGCTTTATTCTATGTTCCTAGGTTCTCCGGTTTAGATTTAGTTATTAGATTTCCCCCCCGTGTCCTTGCCCTCTGTGTCTGCACCTCTGTGTATTTCCTGTTTTACTTTGATAGTCTCCCGTCAGTGTACCTCATGTTGTGTTTGCTTTTTCCCTGTCTCGTTATGGTCATTCATGTCAGCTCTGCTCCCCGTGTGTTCTCACTTCCCTCATGATCCTTCTGTGTATTTATGTCCGCGTCTCCTTCAGTTCCGTGTCGCGTCGTACCCTCATCATGCTGTGTGTTTCCCTCCGTGCTTCCAGTGTTCTTCGTCCCTCGTTTCCAGGTGTTTTAGTTATTTTGTTCCCAGTTTCTAGTTTAGTTTACCGGTTTATGTTTGTTATTTTGTCACTGCAATAAAGCAGCCTCCTTAAGTTTATTTCCCGTGTGTGAGTCCTGCGTTTGGGTCCTTCCTCCTGCCTGCCACACAGCGAACCGTGACAGTACCTCGCCTATCACCTAATGGCAGGTGGGATAGGCTCCATGAACAGATGGATGGATATGGTATGGTGCTAAATAATATAACTGTTAAATGAAATAACACTTTAAAGATGCCAAATTCAGTGACCTGCGTTCAACAAGTAATTATCAGTTACAAAGAAACAACTGCCATTCTCAGTGTAGCATGAACAACATATTCCATACCAAAATTGTACGTAAGAGGCAAGAATCTTAGCAAACAGCCTGTATCCATATTGTGTGTGTGTGTGTGTGTGTGTGTGTGTTTGTGTGACTGATATCACCCCAAAAGTCACTTCATTATTGCTCATTTATAAGTGACTCTTTCCATGAACACTGCACTATACTGCATACACCATATTGTGTGGACTACACAGGGTACTCCACTAACACACACACAGAAAAGGTTTCTCTCCAAACTGAGTTACAACAATCTTTGAGTCAATTATTGTACTTACTTGTCTGAACGATGGGTCTACAATAGTTTGATTCGATCAAGTCCCCAGTAATCTGCTTGAGCTTCAACTTCACAAGTGAGTAACACTCAGTCACACAGACAGCATAAATGTGATCCACATGTCAGCAGAGATGCACCAATTGCAATTTTCTTGGCTGATTCCAATTCCCACTTTTTTCAAAGTATGCCAATACAGATTTTTATAGATTGAGAACTTTAACCGACAGCATATACAAAAAAACAAGCTTTTCTCACAGTAAACTATATGATATACAAGTTATAGGCCTGTCACAAACTGAAAAATAAAGTGCTCTGCTACTACAAAGAGGCTCAAATAATTTCTACACCCATCTTTACCTGACATAGTTTGTGTTGGCAAACAAAACCAGGTGCGACAGATTAATACAACAAAACAAATGTCGGATCCTTTGTTTATTTTCCAGTATGCTTTTAAAGTCTCCAGATAAAAGGAACTTGAACCTTTTTTCTTTTTTACTCATCTGCATAATTTTCACTAATTTGATCCTTTGCTCATACCGAGGCTGCTGGCGCTGAGTTCTGGATAGCTTTAGCTGCTTTGCCTTTGTTAGTTTCTTTAAAGTTTCAGTGTTCAGCTGGATGACAGTAATTTCAGTGTCTGATTAGGTTTGTTGTTACAAAAGTTTTTGTGCTGGTTTAATTTAGTGAGCGTCATTCATAATGAAGGGCTGTAACTGTGTGGCTGTGAGTGTGCATGACTATTTGCCTGCACCCCTGCATGTGTATTAGGCATGCTTGAAACACAGCAGCTCTTATGCAGACGATGGGAGGCCGACCGGCTGAGCATGCTGAAAATTGGCCAATTCTGCTCCCTAACATTTGGATCGCTGCATCTTCCAGTAACTTTGAAATTACTCCAGAAGAGTCCACTGTTAGCATTTTGGCCTTAAGCATCAGCTAGACTCACAATTCGAACTTGTTTGGCTCACTTAGTATGTTTGAATAGATGGCGTATATGTACTGATTAACAAAGTTGATACCGGTTATTTCCATAACATCCTGAAATTTTGTGCCAGGTGTGACCATACTCCTGTGACACTTAGTGAACAATATTAATTGTCACGTAGACATGTCAGTCTAAGGAGCTTTGAAAGAAAGCGAATGGACTTGGATGGCTCACTTTTCATCCAAAAGGACTTCTTCAGTTCTAAAACCAAATGCAAATGTGCAAGATAAACAACATGTACACTATAAATGTAAGAAACAGCTGCAAGATGGGGTAATACAGAAATATGTATGTGGAATCGTATGGCTGACAGGTGTGTTCACCCGTCACTGAATAAAGAATTATTATACAGTTTTATAGAGAACGATAGGAATGACTTCCTGAAGTGTTCTTTATGGCAGCGGGTTTGAATAAGAGCTCTGGTGCCACAGTAGAATTGTGGAATATCCAGGAGGGAATTTCAAACCGACTGCAACAGTTGCATCCTTTTACAGTACCACACTCGAATTGCTCTTTCGAATGACCCATTCTTTCACAAATGGCTGCAGAGGTAGAATGCATGGCTAGGTGGTTGATTATTTTATACACCTGTGGCAAAGGAACCGAAAACACCTGAATACAAAGATTAAAAAGTGGGACCCAGTACTTCCCTTCATACAGTGTATGCTCTCACAAACAACACAAAATATTAAAGTAAAGAAAAATTTTAAAATGAAAGAAAATTAAATTTGTGTTGCAGAAGTGTTTGTTTTCTTTTCTATCCCTTTAACCATCTTGAGGTTTATCTTGTAACCCTTTGAGGTTGGGAACAACTTTATAGTAGTAGACTAAATGCACATTAAACATGTATTAACTTTTTATAACAGTGTAATTATATAATATACAAGCCACAGAGAGCCAATGTGATACGGGGTAATGTTTTTAATAGACAGTATTGCATGTAAGTAAAATGGCTTCACTCCATCAATGTATGTGTGGTTATACAAGTGGCTTCGTGCTTAAGATGGCTGTTATGTCGCCTCCTGATGCTTGTCCCCATCATTAACCTGGGATTAGCGTGACAGAAATGGAAGTCAAGGGTCAGAGAGTAAGTGAGTCACCCTGCTGCATAGTCTGTTTTCCAAGCCCTGAATTAGCAGTTAATGCTTCCCTCTTATAAGTGAAAAAATAAAAACATCTTTCCTCACCTCAAGGGAATTTGTTTATGTGTGTATTTTCTGTGGACGTGCAGCCGATAGTTACACATGTGGCCAGGAGATATTACATGAAGCTGCTACTTTTTCATCTTTTTTTGTGTGTGATTCTCATCAGAAACGTGCAGCCAATTTGCACATCAAGCTCAAAGTTTAAGGCAGTTGCTATTTGGCTGCCAAGGAGGTATGAATGGGGAACGTGTTTGGCTAACGCTTATGAAGGGGGCAGAATTTGTTTTATGAGGGTAATTGATGCTTTGCTGCAGGAGAAGAGGGCAAAGCAGGCATGAAATTGTGCAGGGGATCAGATCCGTATCGGAGCATACAGGAGAGCTGAGGGAGAACAACGGAGCCTAGCAGCCCGGGGGCCGCTGGATTAGGGTGCTGCTCAGCACTGAGGTACAGTTAAGAGCCAATTTTATTCTCTAGCAACCCAATCAGTGGAAAAGCCCTGTATCCTATTAGAGTCAAGTTTAGGGAGGAGAAGCAGAGCTGCTGCAGAACGGCCATTAAGACATTCATATATATATAGCCATCAGAACAGAAAAAAATAAAATAAGAAAACCAAAAATAATATTCTGAAGAAGTCTATTCACCCAAGTAACTTTTCTATAAGTAAACTCACAACTTGATATCTTGAAACTAAAACTGATAGAAAAACTTACGACTTTGTGCCTTTTCAGGGGTCATCCAGCACTAAAGGCTAAGAAAATGAACATCTGAGCAGGTGGTTGCCTGGTCATTTTACACCTGATTAAACAGCTGATCTCTCATTGTACCCAGGTTTACACCGTGTGAGCAGCGAGCAGGGTCATCGGTTCAATTCCCTCTGCGCATTCTTGTGTCATTGTGTTTGGACGCAGCGTGGAGCTCGCTGCTGACAAATGCATAGAGGGCACAGCTCATCAGGATTCCAGAGCTGTCTATCTGTGAATAAGGAGACCGAATTGGCTGTCAATCCCTAATTAATAAACTCTGCTTCTCTCCCCCTCAACTCTGCACGGGGTTGTCTGATCAATAACCATTGTGCACTGCCTCAGATGGAAGCCATTCAGATTTATCTGCTAATATCCTGGATGATAGCCGGAGCTAGACTGGAGATGACAGTAGGCTCAAAGCCCATTACCTCCCTATTTACTGTTTTAAATTCTGCTATAGTCACAGCCAGTTGGTGTCTCTAGAGTAACAAATAGGGGAAAATCTCCTCCCGCTTCCTGGGACAAGTCAAGGACAAAGCTGATCGAAAACATATGACTGTCTCTTCGTTTTAGCTTGATTTCTGGGCAAGCACGTGCAAACACTTGCATGTCTGCGTATGCAGATGCAGACATCTCTGTTTCAATATATTCAATGTGAAATTTGCAAGTTTAAACTGGTGACCTGCTTTTCGTGTCTGGCAAAGATTTTATAATAATCAATTCACTTGCCATCGCCTCCTTTCCAATCAATGCTCCATCTCCTCTAAAAATGACACCCTGTTTCAAAACAAGCTGGTTAATTTCTAAATCCTCATCCTGTTATATATAAATCCTGCTGCTTTATCTTCAGCCCAGTCAGCTGCAGTCAGTCTGCACATCCTGTTCATCTATCAGCAAAGTCTGACAGTAGTTCAAATATTCCTGTTATTCACAGTGATCTACAGCCAATGAATAAAATCAGACACAGAAGCAGAAGCTTGGAAACAGAGCCGAAGAGCTTCACAATTAAGAGTGGCACTGGATCGACTCCAGTATCTACTCTGGTGCCACATAAAAATCTTAACAGTGAATTCATGAGTCCCAACCTTCACTCACAGGGACAGCTTTTATAGAATTTACAAGAAGATTTATTTTATGGTTGTACCCATAGACTATATAAAAGATAGAGGTAGCCACTGTGACGACACAGAATGGTTTGGAGACGGCCATTTTTAAGCCGTGGCTTTAGCGAAACATAGATGTTGGCAGGCAGATGTGGTCTTATTTGGATGAGAGGGTGAAATCCAAAAGTTATTAGTTAATGTTCACAGGCTTAGTTAGTTATTTTGTTGTATCCTACCGATTATGTGGATGAAGTGGTCACCTAATTCTATTATTTGTTGGATTACTGCATTATAAATGCCCAAAAACGACTGCACGATATGTTGATTAAGTTCAGTCCAGTATCTCAACTTGGCTGTGGTAAAGGCTTCCTTTCAGTCAAAGCAGCCATGTCCTGAATAATGCAAGTTTTAAGGCTTAAATAAGTAAAACATAGTTAAGTATATTAAAATGTATCTTCTATACATTTCATGAAAAGGGAAATTATTCATGGAGACCTAAACTTCAGACTTAACTAGCTGAAACTATCAGGCTGTAAACATATTCATTTATGCTGTAAAGTTGCCATTTTAACATCTCTATAGAAGTCCATGTCTATGGAAACTGACAGTTGTTTGTGTTCATTTGAGGGACTGCAGTTTTTTAAAACCAAATACCAGTTTGTGCTGGCACAGTGTGTTGATAAATCGGGCTCTTTGTGGCATACAGTAGATGCAAAAAGTTGCTGGAAACATTCATCCGAGATTTTGGTCCATGCTGACATGATACCATCACACAGTTGCAGCAGATTTGTTGGCCTCAAATCAATGATATGAATCTCCCTTTTCAACACATCCCAGAGGTGCTCTGTTGGATTGAGATCTGATGACTGAGGAGGCCAGTGATCTCAATGTCAGATGCAAGAAACTAGTCGGAGATAATTTGAGCTTTGTGACATGGCACATTTACTTGTAGGAAATAGTCACGAAAAGGTGGGTAGAATGAGTTCCTAAAGGGATGGACATGGTCAGAAACAATACTCAGGTAGACTGTGGTGTTTAAATGATGCTCAGCTCATACTAAGGGGAACACCATTACACCACCAAAACCATCCTGAACTGTTGATACAAGGCAGGATGGATCCTTGCTTTTCATGCTCAGCTTGAACGTCAGCAGGTTGTCTTGACCATGTCTACAAGCCTAAATGAGTTGCTACCATGTGATTAGCTGAGTAGATATCTGCATTAACAAGCATTTGACAGGCGTACCTAATAACACAACTCACTGTTATTTCTCTATCACCTCCTTCCACTCCAACAACAGCAACATTATACTCTCTGATTTAAAAGGGTGGCAACTAGTTTCAGACTTTGGAAGATGTAGTTTGTGGTGGAATACTGCAATATACAGACAGGGCATTTTTCCACCCTTATTCACACTATGTTGACAGCTTATTAGGAACACTTTATTGGGTTAGCTAAGACTAATTAAGTCTACTTACAGTTACAACAGTCCTGTGAAAAATTCTACTTGCATTAATGTTATAATGCTCAGGTTTGTTTAGACAAGTTAAATGCAGAGCTGATTCATTTTTATGGTTTCAGTAGTTTCCAGTGCCATTAAATTATATTGCACGCTTGTTTCAACCCAGGTAGACCCACTATATAAGACAGGCTTTAAATAAACTCTAAGATTAGCTAACCTTCATTTGGGAGAGAAAACAAGTAAACTTGAGGATTTCCTGGTTCAACTTCACACTTCCATCTTTGTCCTGGCAGCTGCTGACACATTTCCCTTTCTAATAAGGGTTTATTTTGTTGGGTGTATTCACTTCTGCAGCTGAAGGGCAGCCATGGTATGACATTTGAGCAATTTGAGCAATATTTTGGTCAATTATAATTAATGAAGTTTAAAAATTAGATCATAGCTGCAACAAACCACACATTTCACTGTGAGGTCAAACTGTGCCTTATTACACAATCATCATAATTATGTGCGCAATCAGCTTTGAGGGCAGACATTAGGATACTGGTGGGGCTGGAGTATTTACATTTATTGCAGCTCTGGACATGCTTCAGGTGGCCCACACACAGGAGGTTTTGATAAGCACTTTGCCACAATCATTATTCTTGTTCAATGGAGTTGAACTGAATTATCACAACATCCAAGAAGGGATTTGAATTCAAGGTGCGAAATTGGGTGATGTTTATGCTCCATCACCCAATTTCAGTGGCAAACTTGTTGTTAGTGCTGTCCTGGAGAGTGAGCGTTCCTTGATGTTATCTCTGTTGATCACTTGGGGGATGATTACAGAGGCTGGCCCGAGATACGATGGTGTCGGCACACAAATTCAGAGTGCGGAGGGAGGATTGACGCGCACAGGAGACCCATGCTTGGGAATGACAGGGTAGCACCCTCAACAACCTTTCACATCATTTTTTTGCAACGAGTGAAACTATCTACTGGATCACAGCCTGTCGCAAACTGGGGATTATTCTGCATATGCTTACAAAGCTTTAAAGTGACATTTTGGAAGTGTGTTTGACTTGTAAAGTGGTCACTTGTGTGTGGTATTTAACAGTGATAAAAACTGCTGAGATACCGCAACAGGCCAAAGTCCATATATTATTTAAATAGACATATTTGCCCAATTAGATGATCCGTAGGGGGTTAAAAGCAAACACATACACAAATCCCCCCGCCTCAAAATATCCACTAACCCAGCCACCCACACAGGCATGCACACACATACACAAATACAATCCATTAATCTGCTTTTTGATTCAGGTCTTAATCTCCTGTCTGCTACTCCACTGGCAGGTCCCGCCTTCCAGTTTAGTAGTAACAAAGAGGCTGGAGATTCGTGAAGAGGCTCAAACAGGCAGCATGCATCATAAAACCTGTTTATCTCTGCTGTAACCTTGTTGCCCATGCACATGTGTGTGTTTGCAGGGACCTGTGTTAAAAACGTGTTTAGCTGCAGGTCTGGTGGTTGATTGCATGTATTTACTAATGAGACTTTTCTCAGTCTCACGGTTTCTTTCTGCTTGTCTACAGCTGTGTTGTACAAAAACATGCGATCAGAGCTGGTTTATTAAATTGTTGGTCCTTGCAGTGGTGCTGGAGCAAACTAGAATTTGATGTCAATCCAAAATGTAAAAGCCTGATGATTTACTGCTAATAACCATGCAGGGATTGCGAGGCCTGTTTACTCATGTGCAGATGTCTTGATTACCGAGCCATTAGATGAATTGAGATAAGCTTTACCATGCTGCTCATAGATCCTGAATATCCCCTGCGCAAATAATCAGCGCTTGTCAGTGCAAGGCTAATACAATATTCTATAGAGGGCCTCGAAAGACAACAACACGGCAGTGCAGAAAAAACTCTAAGAATGAAATGAGACACCCGCCTTAAAACTGTGCTGAATCATGTCTGCAGCCTTGTGGGACCAATGGACTATGTCCCAGCACTGATAGCTTGACAGATGATACATTACCATCAGCTGCAGACTCTATTGTTATGACAGCAGGAAAGATGCTATCATTGGAGCAATATCCACAATCTGATAAACACACACAGCATACTGTAACACCGAGTAAACACTAATTATAGTGAGTTTTCCCTGCCATAAAAGTACACACAAATGCAGTTTTTGCTTCTCTTTTTGTGAAAAATATAAGTCACACTGGAATATTACTGAAGTACTGTGCAGTTGCCACTAGATGTCTCACTCCATGCTTGTTTTTAGGCCACACACATTTATACACACACACACACACACACACACACACACACACACACGGTCACATGCAGGGTGCACATGGTGTGTTTAATATGACCAGCCTAGCCACTCTCCACATGTGTCGCAGTCTCCTCTGGGAGGACAGGAATGCATCTGCCTCCCTCTGTCTGTCTAACACATTTCTGGGAAAATAGCCCAAATCTGAGGCTCAGGAGGAGGGATACACATACTCACACAAACAAATATACACCTGCCTGTCTGAGCAAAAATAGCAATCATTTGTGCAAATATATTAATGCGCCCCAATTTTCATTTCATATTATTGAATTTAGAAAACATTGGTGTGATGCTGATTATCCCTACATGCTGGAAGAGATGCAGTAATAACGCTGATAATGATAAAGATTTATGCAGCAGTTTTCTAAGCCCGGGACCAAATAAAAAAGTAAGCATATCAGCAATCCATTAGCTCTAATGAGGGGCGAGTTAAACTTCTAACTCTATCAGGTTCTCAGAAGCAGTTTCAGCAAATAGAGAAGGGTTTACCTATTTGGTCTAGTAGTATTTTGTATTTTTGTATTGTGTTGTGCTGAGGGCAATAGGTGCCTTCTGGACGACAGAAAGCAATGAATAAAGGAAATGCAGTGTGCACTATTGGAGGAGGAATTATGGTAAAATTCATAGAAGCATGAGCCACTTCTAGGTCGATAGCCGTTACTTCTAGGGAGAAGCTTACTGATTAATTAAGTGTGAACTGTTTAAGGATTTTCTCAGATAGGACTGTGCTCCAGCAGCAGAGTGCTGTTAACATTAGAACTTCAAAATTTAGTTGGCAAATTAATTAACAGAATTTCCATAATCAATAAATCAATCAGTCAGCACAAACATACATTCATTGGCTTGAGCTTCTGCTGCCTTGTATGTTTTGTGTTACTGTAAATGTAATATGCATATTTGTGCTTTATTTACTGTTAGAAAAGGAAAATAGCATTTTACACTACTTAATTTCTAAATCAATTGTGTCATAAATGATTTAAGTACAATTAAATCCAGTCCAAGATAAAATGAATTTTTCTTTGCTGGAATATGATCAAGTTAAGCCTCAGTAAGCCATTAACCAACTTCCATGTGACACCAATTTAATTAATAAGAATTTACTTTATATAAAAGGTGAATGGCGCTTTGATGTCTCCCACTGGTTTGTTGGATATTACAATAGTGCTCACATATAAAAATTATATGTAATTCAAGAACTGCATGCACTGAAAAACTGAGCACAGACTTCTTGAATGGGCTGTTAGTGCAATTAACCACAGGGGCTACGTGCAACCCATTAACCACACACACAAGCCATATTATTTGTCTGATAATTGCATTAAAATGCTCCTGAAGGCACCAACACCACAATCATGATGGAGAGGTCGAATTAGTCACCTAGCAGACTCTGTGAGTACCCGCCTATCACTCAAAGTGGTCAAGTCCCTAATAAAACACAGCTTTAAGTATTAATACAAATCCATGAGTCATCAAAAGATTTCTACCTGTAGCTGTCACGAAAGGGCAAATTAGCTATTGAGAGGAAAAAAGAAAAGTTTTTCATACCATAGTGTAGACACGTCTTGTTGGGTCTTTCAACAGTAACTGCGTCAGGACGGACCAATAACCACATAAACGAAGATCATATTGTGGCATCATTCACTAGCTGTGGACTCCAGGCATTTCCGGGCTTCAGTGTTAAGGTTGGAATTTTGAAGCCAGTGGTTAAAGCTAGTTAGCTTGGTTAACTTGGTCATAAACTTAGATAAGCCATTAAAAATGGTCCAAAAACAAACAGTCAAGTTGTCTAGGTTATTGATTCAGAGTAGCAGACTAGCAGACTCCAACCACAGCCATCTGTGTCAGGATATTTGTCAATCAACAGGGACAGATCCCTAACTCAATTATGGAGATGGAGGATTCACAACACAGAGTTGTTACGAGGGGGGAAACTATCATACTGGCTCTTTGTACCAGGCTTTAAAGACACCATTAATGCTATAATATTGGTCATTTTAACATGGGGATTGACTCCCAAAAAGTTGATTCTGTTCATCTGGACGTAGCGTTTTCAGTGGGAGAAATGTTTCGTCACTCATCCAAGTGACTTCTTCAGTCTCAGCTGACTGCAGGTTTCCCCAACCTTATAAACAGCAGATTTGCATAATGACTGAAACCAGCCCACTGGAGAACAATGGACTGTGAGGACAGTTCCTTGATCATTAAAATGCAAAATCTCATGGCCATTGATCAACACCTACTGATCAAAGCCCATTGATCAATGGCCATGAGTACCATTCACAGAGAGTTGGGGAATGGTTGCAATCACAGCATTGTAAGATGGTGAAAGATGTACCCTTAGGCCCCCTCCTCGATTCAGAGATGGTCTTTCCCTTTTCACGTAAACGTTTCTTTCACAGAAAACACTACGTCCAGATGAACAGGATCAACTTTTTGGGGATCTACTTACCTGGA
>VVHJ01036271.1:18960-46696 GCA_015107715.1 Tylochromis polylepis | reverse complement strand
GACACTTAGTTTGTCAAGTGTGCTCAGAGCTGATGCTGTGAGCTCTTCTTTTTTTTTTTGTTATTCAGCCCTCAAACACACACACACACACACACACACACACACACACACACACATTCAGCACCCAGTGTGCCTTTCTGCATTTAGCTTGGCTTACATAAGCGCGTATAACCATGGCTATCAAAGAATAGATTTGTCTCTTTTCTCTTGTTGTCTTTTTGTTTTTTGCCTTCCTCCTGTTTATATACCAAAGCAGTGTTGCCTTTGGTTATCTCCATGGCAACGCTCCATGGACAGACAGAACGAGCCTCATCTTTGATACACCGGGAGGTTTCCACCGCATAGTCTTCCGACTGGGGTGAATGAGAGAGAAGAGCCCCGCATTCAGCAAAATGTCAAAGCTATTCTGAACATGTCCCAATTTTTTTTTTTTTTTTAATCCAAGCCGGAAACAAAAAAAACAATGTCTGGCATTCAAGCTGGACTAATTTGGGTTATGTTAGAAAAATATCAGCTTGGATCGAAGCAAACAGAGGATCACATCTCTGCTTGTTCAGACTCCCACTTACAGGAAGTGACAAAAGCAAAAACGAAGCGCAGGCAGGCTTGTAAACAACAGCGAGTGAGTGCTCACTCCAGGGACAGCTGGGCTTCCCATTCATTCATTCACAGCCATCAATGCTGTTGAATGACGTCACGAGCAACACTGAGAACTCGCTCGTCTGATTTTGCATGATTGATCGCTTTTACAAATTCCACACATTTTCCACTTCCAGCTTCTGCTTTTTCTTTCTTTGTTTGCCTTTTAGACTGTTCACATTTTGACTAAATGGATCAAAAAAATGAAAATAAATAAATAAATAAAATTACAGCTTTCAGTTACTGCTCAAATTGAAAGTTTTTAAGTCAGTTAAAGGTGCTGCTTTTGGAGGATGGATTGACGCAAACACAAGAAATTCGCAAATGCCATTCAGCAGAGAGCGTCGGCTGAAAGAGTTCAGAACAAAGGAAAAAATGCCTTGCACATAAATCACATGAATGCGCTCTGCTTCATGTTGAATTTGGGTCACCCTCTTTGAAAACTGAAGGCCAGTAGACAGGCACAAAGCTTTTCGTTGTTAGATACATTTAGTCGGCGTGGAACGTGCAAAGGTTTTTCAGAGAGCTCTAAATCTGAATGAATGAATGAATTGCTTATCTCACTTCCTGCCTGCATCCCTTCCTCAGGATTGTCCGTGTCTACAGGGGGAAGAAGAACTTTGGCTTCACGCTGCGGGGTCACGCTCCCGTCTGCATCGACTCCGTCATCCCAGGTACTGCTTCTATAATAAAACCCAGTATAGTGCAGTCCTGACTGACACCTCCTCTCTTTGTGTGGCGGCTTTTCACTCGTGCGCCGTTCTGTGTTGGCTGGTGAGGAGGGAGGTGGGCGGGCAGGGGGGCAGATGTATTTTACGTGGGTGAGGCTGTTGTGGTGCCAGCCGCTCGGGGCTAAAGGTGATCAGGAGGTGTTTGTATGTGTGTGAGTCTGTGAGTGTTGCCGGAAGTAGACTTATCTGACTCACTAGTGAACTGTTAAGAGGAAAAGACTCAGAACAGGCTGTGCTGTGTGGTAGCAGGTACACCTGTGGTCAGTCAGTGCTGCACAGATGTAGTTTATATTCTGTTTATTGTTCTTGATGTGCAGTTTAACTGGTCATAGGGTGGAGGAGTAAGTCTGTTGTACATCAAGTCATACTGCAAATATTTTAGTGTCATGAATCATATGCTTACAATGAAGGGCACTCGAATGCTTCTGGGAAGAAGACAAAACAGCTTGCTCTGGTAATCATCTCTCCTAGAGCTTACTCACCAACAGGTTTCATTGTTAATATTTAAACCATGCAGAAAACGTCATGGGCAGTTAAATGCCTGACTGCAATCTAGCCAGCCTAGCTGTTGATCCTCTTGTCTAACTCTGGCCAAACAAGCAATTGGGCTGATTTCCCATTTGTTATTTTTCTTATTGTAGACTATTTCTACAAGCAGCCACAGTTTAATATGCTTTTCCTTTATAGACTTGCATCAACATATAGGATAAATATAAGGCCATACTGAACGGCTCTCACAAACAGTTTTTGCTTGTTTTATTGAAGCTAGCTTTTAAATCTAATTTCCACTTAGAGATTATGTGAAATAGTCATAATTACTTTCTTAAGTTTCCTGCAGTAAAAGGTTATTTAATTCACAGTTATTGCTTTCTGAAACAAAACTAGCAGACAAGGGAGGCTGTGAAGCTACTGCTGAGGGAATTTGCCAGGTTCCTGGGTGAGGAAGGCGGTGTGCGTGTGCGTTGTGTGTGTGTGTGTGTTTGACGATGACGGCACTGCTCCCGCCCACCATCATCCCCCACCAACATGTGCTGAACCAGCCAGAGCGGACTGACTCAGTAGGCCCTTGTGTAGGTGGGTAGCATAGTTCTCATCGTGATCTGACCACAGATTCTTTGCCGATAGCCCCGGAAGCCACAACCCCGTTTCCCCATTAAGACTTCACTGCATCCAAACTTTGGGTTAAAAAAGAAAAAAAAAACAAATGACATGACAGCTCCTCATCCGCAGTGTGCTGACAGATGAGGAGGCGACGGGTACAGTGCAGTCAGAACTTATTCCGCCAGGGATTGTTTTGACAGCACTGCTTCCTTACGTAATAAGATTTAGCATGGAGCTCATCTTGTTTGTTGATGGGCTTTGTTGGATCTCATACACAGATTGACAGCATCACATTAGTCACCATCTCTCCCCCCGTTGTGCCCGTCTGTTCTGTGCACCTTGTTAGCTGGAAGGATTGGTTTCAGTTTTCTTTTTTTTTTTCAGTCTCTGATGTTTGATTTTCTGCCATCTTTGTCAACCTCTCAGATAGTCCTGCCGAGGAATGTGGACTGAAGCCAGGCGACCGTATCCTCTTTCTCAATGGACTGGACATGAGGTTTGTCTTTAATGGAAATTATTGTTAGCAGCAGTAGTAGTCAGTAGTATTTTGCCTTTCCCTGCTGCCCGAGTTCTTGACCTTACATAGTATATTTAGACATCGGCACTTGTTTTTCTCCAGGAGAAGCCATCTGCTGCCATTTATTCTGCCTCAGTATGAAAAACAGCTCTCACAGAGCCAGATAATCCATCGCAAACACATAACCCTTCTGATTTTTTTCCGACGTAGATTCTTCTCGATATTTTCACAAGCACATAACGCTTCTATTTTTTTTCTGATGTAGATTCTCCTTCATAGTTTCTGTGCTGAGTTTTATGAGATTTTCATCATGGAAACAGTTTGTGCACTGTGACAGCCCTTCTCAGGAGCACATGGAAAACTCAGACTTGGATTATTCTGAAAATAACTTAAAAAAAATACTATCATATCTCGATCTTCAGTGCATCAGAATAGAAGTCAGACTTGTGCAGCCAACAAAGTCTTCAGCTGTGCACTGCAAGACCATAGGTTTTAGTAACTGTTCATCACTGCAGCCACAGCACAAACTAATCTCACATTAAATACAAAAAAATATCTCAGAGCCTAACTTTTTTAATAGAAAAATAGAAATTTAGACAGTTTTTTCTGCACACAATTGAAAGTCTAGTTATCAGGCTCTTTACTGTGATGCTAATCAACCAACATATTCGTATCACAGAGAACACAAAAAGCCCTAGACATGCTTGAATGCTGTCTGTAAGAGAACAGTGTTTATTGCTTTCAGCTGTTTATAAGATTTCTTCCTCTGATTTTATGAAATACCTGCAGTTTCATAAAGTGATCTAAAGCAGCAGGATCCATATAAGCATCCCCACACCGAGGGAGTTGCCTGCATTTTTACATATTGCACAGCAGCACTAACTGTTGATCAGTCAACTCAAGATAAGACCAGTCAAGACCTTACAGGAAATCTTTCATTTCTACAACTCACAGCATGAGTCATGGTGTTACTGTTAAATCATTTGTTACACAGTGACCATTTTCAGGCTGAATCCTGACATTAAATTCAATGTCAGGACGTACAGCAGTGACTACTGTAGTGTCATTATTGTGTTCAGGGATGTGTACCATAACTATATCTGTCATTATCTATGTCCAGTTATCTTTATATATCCAGTTATCTTTTTCAGTGTTTTGAAAAATCCACAAAGATAGCATTTTTTTTTTTACACCAGCACGTTTTCTCAGTCCTCAGCAAAAGACTTGAGTCAGTCCTCATTTCTTTATATTTTGCTGCCAATGAGCCAGACTTTCTTGGATCTTTTTTGAAGTGGTCTTGGGGATTTTTTTTTTTCATGTTAAACCACTTAACACGGACCTATGAATCATTCAAGCATTAAAAAAAAAGCATCTAGCTGAAGGGATGAATCAGTGTTGTGTCTACACTTAACAGACGACTTAGCAAAGAATCACTTTTAAATTGTATCTTTAGACATTTTGTTACTAGCAGCCTGTTACAAAAACACATAATGTCTCATCAGAAGTGGTCTCAGTGGAAGGGTGGCTGTCAAGAAGCCCTTCTCAAGGTAGGGAAACAGGAAGAAAATGCTGAGGTAATCCAAATTAGACAAGAACAGGTCTGAAAATCAGTGGTAACAGGTCTGATGGAGTGATGAAATTTGACAGGTCTGGATCAGTTTTTTGCCAGTATGTACAGAGAATGTCAGGAGCAAAATACTAGAGTGAGAGTCTATAGCCATCTGTAAAACACAGTAGAGACTGTCGTGTTTGCAGCTGCATTTCAGTCGGTGGTGTAGGGGAATGTAATAATGAGCTCAGTAAAGTAAAGTTGGATTTTGAGCCACCATACCTGCATAGAAAAACACGCAATGGAACACTATCAGTGATGGACTGGCCTCTTTGAGCCCGGACCTTAACTTTATTGAATCTTGATCATCAAAGTCAGTCAACATCCAAAGAAGAGCTTAGAATGTCCTTCAAGAAGTCTGGAGAACTATTCTGAGGACTACTTAAAGAAATTACATAAAAGCTTGCCTAGGAGAGTTCAGGCTGTGCTGAAGAATAAAGGTGGTTATACCAAATATTGACTTTCAAGCTTATTAGAATTGTACAAACAAAATTACTGTATCTATTTCCCATTTTCTAAGCAAAATATGATGATATGAGTAGTGGTTCAAGACTTTTGCACAGTACTCCAACTCTTTTTTTTAATTGGATATGTGACAGTCACATCCCAAAATTTTCAAGTAATGATATCTCCAGGAAAAAGTGGGTTCTTACAGCCCATGCCGAAGGGTATCTGAATGAAGCACACCTTCACATACCTTGACACGTGTGTAGGTGCTGTATGCACACATGGGCTGATGAACGTGATCACAGCCTTTATGTAAACTGAACTTTTCTCGTGGGAGTCACCGTAGTTCTTCTGTGAACTTCTTGATCTTCTCCCTCTTGAGTGAGCGTGGGAGTGCAGATAAGAAATCTGAATTTGAACTGTACCTGTGTGAGCTCAGCAAATACACTATACCAAGCAATACATCAGACAGTATTTCCATGTGAGAAAACAGCGCTACTCATCCTGCCACCCTGATAACCATGTGAAAGAAGAATCGCGGCGCGTCTCCCAGGCTACTTGATGTACTCATTTGATTGGCACTGTATAATTTCGCTGCTCTCCCTGATAACATGGTGCTGCAGCCGTAGGAGGTGATCAGGAAAACAGTGTGAGGCGCTCACCAGAAAGAAGGAGAAAAAGAAAGTACAAGATATTTGGACGTTACGGTGTAGTGTTTACAGAGCATCTGTAACAATGTGGAAAATTAGATATTTGTTATAATGATGGAAACAATTATTTTTGCAGTCCTCATCCCTTTAAGGTAAAAAAAAAATGTCTAAATGCCTAAAAAAAAATGTCTGTTTGTTAAAACCTTGCAGTACATGATTACCAGGGCTTATATTTAGATTTATTGTGTCCGTGTAGATCACATAAAGAACAAGATGTTCTCATATATTGTACCAAAATACAGAAATAAGTGTGGGAAGCTTCTCCAGGCTTGCAAGGTGTCTTAGAACAGCAGCAGTGTTTCTGGGCAGACTGAAACAATAAACACATTTTTTATTATATAATACTGTTAAATGTAGTGTTTATGTATGTTTGCTTGTATAATTTTTCAATTATGCTTGTAAAATTATTATTTCCCAGTGCCTTGTCTTAGTATTACATAATCTATCGCTGTGATTCTGCTGGTTTCTACACGTCTTACAATAGATTACATTACTTCAGTCCTTCTATTATACAGCTTACAGCCATCGTCTCTCCATTTTGTTCCCCTTGCTGTAGGAACTGCTCCCATGAGAAGGTGGTGTCTATGCTGCAGGGCAGCGGCGCAGTGCCCACTCTCGTGGTGGAGGAGGGTCCATCTGACTTTTCTTCAGACCAAACGGATGCAGATGAATCCTCTAGTTTGGCCCCCACCACATTACCACGCTCTAGGTTAGTACACCAAAAATCTGACACTACACCTAGCCTGTGGCATTGTATTATTTTGAATGAAGGAGAAGGATTAGTTCAGTAAGCAGGAATGGAATAATAATCTTAGATTTCCTCCATACATGCTGTCCAGGTCTCCTGGTCTCAGTTCTCTCCAGTGGGTTGCAGAGATTCTTCCACCGAGCATCAAAGTCCATGGGCGGACTTTCAGCCAGCAGCTGGAGCACCTGCTGACCATCCAGGAGAGATACAGTGTCTGCAAAGCTTTAGAGACCTTCTTCCAGCACAGGTCAGTGAGTGAAGGGACAGAGAGCAGAGGTTTACAGTGTTACAGAGGAATCTGTCAGCAAAAGAAGACATGGAGTACTGAGGAATGGATGAGACATTTACTGTAGGCTGGCAGGACTGAATCTTTTAACAGACAGATATCTTAAAGGGAATTGAAGAATGAAGGACATTTACCCTAAGGTCTGTAGCTGAAAAGGCTGTAGACTCAAAGCTATATTACTAATATAATTAATAAATAATTCTTTCTCTCAGATAGATGAGTTTATTTCAGTTGCCTGCTCAAAATGATGCTTCCAGCCTCTGCCACACTCTGCGGCAAGACTCTGTTGACTAGCTAACTTATACTGACATATATACTGATGGAAAAAAAACAGCTGTTACCTTGGAAACGGTGTGTTTTTTTTCTATATTTAATATATCAGGGTGCTAATGCACGTGGAAAAGAGAAAAGGTGAAAATGAATGATGGAGGGTTATCAGCGGAAGCAGGAAGTTATACCTTCCGTTAGGCTCTGATAATACTTCCTTTGTAGGATGAAGGGATCGAGAGAGATGGGATGATGATGAATTAGCTCTGCAGATGATGCAAACATGTGAGGCAGCAGGATTAAAATATCACTTTTATTCAACTGTATATACATACAGTGTACACCCAACAACATAAATCATACCATAAGTGACATCTTTGTTATCCTCCCACCTTTCATTGCTCTCTTCCAGCATCTCATTCTCAGCTTTACATGGTACAAAGAATATAAAATAAATCCTTGCACTAAATGATTGTCAGCAGTAAGCAGGAATTATATAAAGAAGACAGTGAGCGGATATGGAGCACGTGTGTTTGCAGGAACGTGGACACCCTGATTGTGGACGTGTTTCCAGTGTTGGACACTCCAGCCAAGCAGCTGATCTGGAAGTTCATTTACCAGCTGCTGACCTACGACGAACAGGAGCGCTGCCAGGGCAAGTTGTCCCGCTTCCTTGGCTATAAGAGCAACGGTGAGGCACGAAACAAATGAGAAGTGTCCTATTGGTGAATTCCACATTGGAAGGATGGATTTTTATCGTGATGGACTCTGATCATTCAAGACTTTTCTTTTTAAATGTACACTTTGAGGTTGTGCTTTTTATATAAATACCAAAATCTGACCCTGTGTGTGTGTGTATACATGTGTGTGTTTTGCAGCATTATTGGAGCCTGACAACGGTCCAGAGCACCACCGGCGCAGCAGCTCCATGCGGGTGACGGGGACATCGTACCGCAACAACATCCGAGAGAGGAGCTCCGATGACTGCATCATCGGGACTCACCTAGGAATGGGTACGCTTATGCACAGGAACGTCCCAGTGGGATAAACATGTTGAATAAGAGCCTGTTGTCCTTTAGCACAAAATCATTATATTTTCAGAAATTGTTCAGCTGGGTTTGATACAAAGGTTTTAAAAAGCCTTCCAGCTCCATTCTGCAACATAACTTCTACAATATAACCACTTTCAGCAATTTATCTTGTCGTCAGGCAACCTTTCTTTGATGTAAAAGCTTTAATAAGCCACTGTAGGCTACAGCGCAGAGACAGCTGGAAGACAAAGTTAGCAATTAAAGGTAGAGCCGGTGAACATTCAGCTGATGAAGATGAAGATTTTTTCCCTCAGGAGGCAAGAAAGAGAGACTTGAGTGGGAACGTTGCTGCGTCACTGCTGGATGAACTGAAATGGTGTTGTAACAAGGTTGTTTGCCCCAGGTGACCAAAACAGAATGTTAATGCCGCTTTAACGAAATCTGTAAAGCGAGAGGGATTTAAATGGGGTTGTTATTGCTAATAAGCTGTGTGCTTATTTAAATCTGCTTATAAGTAATTCAGTGTTCCTATTATTATAACACAACACATAAGAGAAAAAAACCAAGGATGAGACAGTAAATGGGGATTCCTGATGAAGTTACTGTATTTTGCATGTGCTGCTACCTAAATTCCCATTGATCCAGGTCTTATCAGAGATAAGTAATGAGGCTGTATTTGCAGTGGCCGGCTCCCAGGTGGGAATGTGTGTGACTGTTTGAACTCACTGTTTGGACTGCTACTAACAAAAACAAAAAAAGTCATCACCAGCTCATACATTACATCCATTTCTCAGCTGCCTTTTGCTTTTGAAAACTTCCCCAAGCTCGCAGTTTGAAACAGTGTTTATTTCCAGGCTGTTTCAGGCTTCAGGTACTTTACTTTTTCCCAGTTTTCCATTACCATCGCCAACCCCTGTTGGACCTGAGCTTTTTTGGCTCCTTCTGCGCTGTTCTGCTCTGCTTCATCCACTCTCCTCCCAGGTTGGAAGTGGATGGTGGATGAACATGTGTCACTGTTCATGCTTTATTGTGCTTTAGGAATTCATATCGATGAATCTGGGAGCCCGGAGGAGAGGCAGTCAGGAGATGGAACCTCCTTCCCCGAGTCCCCTGACCTCAATCATGTAGGTATACCCGCAGCTTTCCCGCGTCTAGCTCCTCAACGACTGGCATTTATGGAACGCTAGCTATGTTCTCTGTGCTCTCTGGTCTCACTTCATTTGAAGGTCTGCTGATCATTACTATTACTTTGATAATCAGTCAGATGTGAGCCTGCAGCTTAATCTACGATTGAACCCCCCCCAAAAAATGCTAATAAGCAGCAGACCTTCAAAGAAAATGTACCCAGCAATAATGTGCTAATGAGATGATCATGCCTTCATCTGTAGATGACAGGTGTGTATACGGAGCTGGAGAACGTGTACGCAGGAAAGAGTGTGCCTCCACTGCAGTGCGGCTCCTCACCAGAGCCCGAGAGCCCTCTCTCTCCCCTCACACTCCCCACCCTCACAGGTATTCTGGGTCCGACACAAGTGCCTAAAAGCTCACCTACCGCATCCACACGCTTTCAGATACATGCTTTCATCTTGCTGTTTTAAGCCACCAAGGTCCCATATTTGCATAACGAACAGATAAAATGAGATTCATAGTGATAGAAGCGGATTAATTTTGGGCCTTGGTGGCATGTGACTGATGCCATGTTTACATTGTGATGACATTTGGGGGTCATGGTGGACAATGTGTCCTTATAGGTGCCAAGCAAGCAGAAGTCCTGCTAAGTGATGCTTTTATTTGCCAGTCTGATGTGAACATGGCATGGCAACCACTTCAGATCACACAGTCTACATGTGCACACAAGCTTTCAGTTTATTTATTTATTTTGCAATGGTTTTCTCTCAGAAGAAATAATCCTCCAGGTGACTACATGGTCTAGAATGTCAGATATTTACTATGAGGAATGATTCTCACATCAAGGTGGCCTAAATATAAATCGAGGCCATCGTTTTTAATGTGCGTCTCTACAGGTAATCGTAAATCTGGCCTGTCCCTGTCCTGGAAGGAGCCTCTTCCCACTCCCGTGTATGAAATCCACCACCAAAGCAGCATAGACTCCAACCCTTATGTCAGTCTGGAGAGCCCCCCGGCCTCCCCTCATCCCTCAGACAGCGGCCCCAACATGCTGACCCACCGCAAAAAACTGTTCACCTTCTCCCGGCCACCACGCAGCCGAGACACAGACAAGTTCCTAGACTCCCTGAGTGAGCAGCTGGGCCACCGGGTCACTCTGGTGGATGACTTTGTGCCTGGGGAGAACGACTACGAGGAGGTGAGGAAGAAAAACAGGCCACGATCTTAGAGTGTTATTGTTTCTTAAGACTGATGGAAGTGATTTTCAGTTATTCCACCACTGAGCTGCCAGCTGTGGGAGGCAAAAATATGCTACAAGTGTTTTACCTTTTATTGGAGCTTTTTGGTCATTTATGGGCCTAAGAAAGAAAAAAAGAAAGTGGAATGTCTCATTGTTGAGCCCTGTCGTTGCCATATTTCTGTTGATATTAAGAACCATATCTTTGTTTTTGTAGCCAAATATGGTTTCTTGGATTTTAAAGATTTAGTGCGCGAGGTGAAACATATTAACTGCGAGCAAAGTTCTGCTTTTTGTGACCACACTAAAAATACAAGATGAACTGAAAGTTTGCTTTTGAAGGCTCATTTGTTGAATCAACATCGTAACAAAATATGTGCATCATCCGAGCTCTGTTCTTAATGTGACCCTCACAAATGATGATGCAAAACATCCAGTGACCAGCAGAACTTCTTTGTCGAACCATTTATTCAGGGCTGATGTTCCCACATTTACTATGTAATAAATTATTTTATGAGCAACAAGACCAGCTTTTTTTTTCTTTTTTTTTTAATCAGCTGAGGGTTGCATATATGAGGCCTTATGCTGTACTATGCATATACGGCAGTCATGCTAATGATGCATAATTCGTTAGACAAAGACACAGTTTTTGTAGTTTTGTAGTGCAGTTCTGTAAACCACCACTGTGGATTTTAAACCATACTCTAACAATTTATGGACCTAACTGTAACAGTGAGTGACTTACTATTCAGCCTACAGCAGCCTGTGCAGGAAAGCCTCAGAGAAGCTAGCTTCTGTAATGTTTACATTCTACATATAAAAGCTCCATTGATTAAACCTCATTGCAGTTTGAGCTCGTCCATGCTTCAGACTCTTATAAGTGTTGGTTCAGTGAGAGGAATAACTGGAAGCTGCGCCTGCAATTAATGTGCGTCATGCATTATAGGATTATTATTATTGTCTATATTTCACATTTAAAGCTGCTACATTCATTACTTTTAAATCAAAAATGAGTTTAAATTGCAATGCAGAGTGTGAGTAATGCTGTAATAAAAGGTAATGCTGGTCATGCTTTCACTGCCACAATATTGATTGGGCCAGACGGGGAAATGTCATGCTGTCTGACTCAGTTGCACAGAATGTATGCCACTGCAGTGAGGAAGCTGTTAGACTGCCGTGACCTCGTTTTATATATTTAGCATGATAAGGAGAAAATCTGTTATTTGTGCATTTGCTCATCAATAAACAGTAAGCAAGTTGAACATTTAGAGAAGTATTAACGTTGTAGTGTTGCATGTTTACATTAGAGCACCTCTAATGTACGCTACAATGAACACTTGTGTCACACAAACAGATATATCAAGGTGGTTGTCATGGTTTCAGAAGAAGAGTTTTGCCTGTAAGTAAAACGATACTCAGTTATATCATAGAGTTTTATCTGCATATTTCTGCATAGCGATCTGTATTTAGAATAAGCATTGGGCTTTTTATAGCATTGTTATGGTTCTTTTCCATTCACAGTATTTTATATTATAATATATTGTATTGTTATTTCCATAGTTTTTATGTAGAGCTTTGGAGATATTTAAGTGCATGGGTTTTAAATTCTGTAGATCAGCAGACTTTGATTTGATGTTATTTTGTAGATATTTTCTATCCTAAAAGACAAAAAGAAAAAAAAACAGAATTTCTGAACTTACTATGAAGTGTGATAAATATATTTTGGGACTACACCTGTAAAAAACAAAAAAGAAAAAAAAATCCCTTTTTTAAACAAGCAGACTTAAAATTGGTTAGTCATCCCCTGAAGATTGCACCCTTGTGCATCTCTGCATTGATTTTAGTGAAGCTACCTTTAACTTTATTTCTGGGGAAAAGACAAAGTTGCAGGGAGCCAGATCTGCATGGAGGGCATGAGCTGAAGTAGAAGTGTTAACAGTCTGACCTTCCTGAGCAAGCGTGAACATTATGCACTGAAAACTGCTTTTTGGTTTGCTGGTATTAGCAGGGCACCCATCTCTCACCAGCACAGATGGTTCAGGATATTAAAGCTGGGTCAGTCTAACACAGACGTCTGCTTTTAGCGGATGTTTGTGGTCCAGATAGAAATTACAGATGAATGGGATGTAAAATAGCAGCACTATTGGAAGTAGTCCAGAGGTGCACAAGGGCACAACCTTTTTTTAAAAAAAATAAATTGTCAGCGTTCCAAAACATTCTGATCGCACCCCGTGTCGTTTTTTTTGTTCAGTAAGTTTCAGTACAACAGTGCAAGCGAACGTCAAAGCTGTAATTAACCTAATATTAACCCACGAATCAGCTTGAATAGACTGGATTATAAAACATAGAAGCTATTTATTAGCTGTTTACTAGAGCATGTGGAGGTGAAGGTGGTTCTCAGGTCTGATGGTGCACTCCTCCTCCCTCCAGATGAGCTTCCAGGAAGACCAGGAAATCGGCTTCATGCCTCGGCAGCTCAGCAGCGGCAGCAGTGAGGATCACAGTAGCAGCGACGAGGCCTCCTCTCCTTGCTACTCCTCTGGATCTGAACCGATCCCACCACCTCCCACCCAAAGCCCCCCGCCTCCTCCGCCCTTGCAGGCTCTCATACCTCCTCCTGTTCCATTTACCGACCCTCTCCCACCAGTGCGCTTCTCACCCGAGCACGTGCCCCGCAGCCGGATGCCCTTCCAACCGCACCACCCCATCATCCCTCCTCCTCCACCCCCTCCAAGAACCATCCTGTCCAGCCGCTCACCCCTACACAAAAAGCACTCAAGCAGAGACGAAAATGAGAAAACTCTCCAACGCTTCCAACCCACTACCCGCCTCGGCCACACAACCCTGACCTCCACCAAAACCTTGCGATCCCGCCCCACCTACCTCCCACGACAGTTCAGCCAGCCCCAGCCTATCCACCAGCCCTCCCCGCAGCCCTCCCCGCAGCTGCTGAGGCCGAGCCAGCTCGTCCTGCAGAGGCACCACCAGCTCCACCACCAACACAGCTACCAGGGCCCTCTGCCGTCATCTCTGCAGGAGCACAGCCCATCCCAATGTCAGAGCCAGGGCCATGCGAGCTCCTCACTGCTCTCGCAGCCTCCAACTTCTCACTCCACCCTCCCCAGTCAGATGAAGACCTTGGAAACCACAAGACAGGAACACCACACATCAAAACAAGTAAGATTCAGATTTTTTTTTCTTGTTCTTTTGCTTTCTGGTTTGTTTGTTTTTTTGTTTTTTTTTTACTTGAAGTACAAATAAGACGTCAGCACACACAGAAATAGAAAATGAAAACACAAAGACGTTCACTCCGTCAGTGCTACAACCAAGAGTGCTTAGCAACAGAAGTGCAAACTAGCACTTAAACACTCTGGTGCTAAGCAACATTCTGCATTATTTGCCTCATTTTAACCTTTTAACATCGCTCATGTTTGCCAGCAACCAGTTTAGGATTTGGAATGATGTAGCTTCTGATCTACCCGTCTATATGCAATTTTTTATCTATTTGACATCCCCAAATGGGCCTTTTATGACAGAAGACCTATTAGGCCAAAATTCACGTAAGAGGCTTGATTTGAAAGGTAACGCCTTCAGTATGTAATTAAAATTAGTCTAACCTTGACTCTGTGCTGTTTGACAGTAACCTGGGGATGTCAGAGGTTAAGGAGGAATAAAAGGACTACACGAGCAGCCTGAGACTGTATTCTTCCATCAAAACTCAAAATTCCCCCAACACTGTTTGTGAATTGAACAAGATTCCAGATTTCTTCCAGTTTTTTCTTTTATTTCAGTTTCATATATAAGTGTAAAGATCCAGGATAAAGAATCTTTACATCATACTCTTCGAGTAATTCTGCTAACAAACGGAAAAAAACACAGAGGCAATAAACAACTCACATGGCCTCTTTGGAAGAAGCTAATAAACTCCATATGTTTCTTTTCAACGAAGGTCCATTTCAAACATGACCATCTGCTCAAAAATCACTGTCCACAGTGGGATCACACATACAGGTTGATTGTTTGTCTCAGATCTTAACTGGACATCGTTACTCGAGAACAGCAGCCGTTCAGGCAGACCAGAAACTTCAGCTCAGGCACGATCCCAATAGGTCACATAATCTCAGTGCAACCCACAGTTCAACTGATATTTTCCTATACACCTGAGCGGGAAATCTATTTATTTGATCTTCTTTATCCTGTCCACAGCTGCTGTGTGCTGTAAGCCACTTTGCAACCCGTCTCAACCCCAGTACTTCCTGCCATGCTGTTTCTGACTTAATCTCATGCTCTGTCGTATCCTCGGTCTCGCTGTTGCTGTCCACGACAGAGCCATACCCTAAATAACTAATAATAACAGTAATAATCTGTCTACAACTGCTAGAGAGTATACAAGCAACTTGTGAGGCCCAGGCGCACAGTGGGAATATGATTCAGTAGTGAGAACTGCTGTCTTTGTGCTGAACTAGAACACTATAGCTTAAGTGTTAAGTAACTGTTTTTCCATCTTCAAGGCTCCACCACCACCTCCTCCACCATTGCCTCCTCCTTGTGACCCACCTCCGCTGCCCAAGCTGGGCCAGCAAGCCTCAGACGCCAACCACATGAGTGTAAAGAGGCTCCGCTGGGAGCAGGTGGAGAACTCTGAGGGAACAATATGGGGTCAGGTGAGTGGTGATCTCCAGTTGTCTTGCATTACCCTGTGGTTATATATATATATATATATATATATATATATATATATATATATATAAATAAAAAGAAAAAGTAAAAAAAGAAAACAACATGTGAATCTTCCCACTCGGACTGTGAGTTTTCTCACTACTCCTACATATCTCCGTCCATATTTGGAAAGACCTCCTTATGTGTCTCTGATGAGTCATCAAGGCAACAATGTTGTTTTTGTAAACAGAGGCTGTGCCAGACTTGATCTGCTTTTAGATGTTAAAATGTTGAGACTTTTTGATCCCACCATGTATTCCTATCAGACATGAGTAAAATCTGAACACCGTCCATAAAAAAATAAATAAAAAATGGCTTGAAAGCTGATTTTGACTGTGCCTTCGGAGAGTACAGTGTGTCCTTGTCTGTGTTTAGCTTGGGGAGGATTCAGACTATGACAAGCTCACTGACATGGTGAAGCACTTAGACCTAGACCTGCACTTTGGGACTCAGCGCAGATCCAGTAAGTTATTTTGTAACTTTATTACTGCTTCATCAATTCATACAAATCAAGTCATCTTAACCTCTTTGTCTCTAAAACGATAGATTTGCAT
The DNA here is from genome assembly GCA_015107715.1 of Tylochromis polylepis. NCBI lineage: Eukaryota > Metazoa > Chordata > Actinopteri > Cichliformes > Cichlidae > Tylochromis > Tylochromis polylepis. The sequence continues at coordinate 30,972 of VVHJ01036271.1, read as the reverse complement.
TGCATGTGAATACATGTGTGCCTTTATTGACATCGCCTGTTGTGTTTGTACCTTCACAGTTATGATGTTCTCCATTGGAGCTGCTTCATTCACCTGCACCTCAAATCCATTCTCCATACGGCACCATAGCCCCCACTTGTTTTCTGTCATGATTATCAGTAATAACACAGATCTGCCAATATAGAAAAAGCACAACTTGCTGTTATTGATTAAAGATCATTTTTATTGGCCTCTAATGGCAGAGCAGTGTTATTAACCCACCAACCCACCAAATTCAACCTCTGTGACTTAGTTAGTGTGTTGACCCCTGGTGCCTGGAGAACGCATCCTTACACTGTTTGTTAAAATTATCAGTCTCTCCTCCAGAGCCAGCCTTCCAGCCAGAGAACTTAAAAAAGAAAGACGTAGTGGAGATTCTGTCTCATAAGAAAGCCTACAATGCCTGTGAGTACCACACAAACACGACACAAAGGTCGAGGATTAAGGATGTGAGATTGCAGAAAAAAAAATACCATTTATAGTTACAGCTGGTTCGGTAGTTTTACAAAATCCACATTGTACCCACAAGATAATACAGAGCTGGTGATTAACTTAAGTTATAATTAACTAATAAACTGATTATCCTGATAAAAACATGTTAGCCTGAAGTAGTAACGCTGCATCGAAGGGCGGCGTTCAGGTGAACCATCGTGAATCTATTGTCACCTCCTTTGGGTGGAATGAAGGTGACAATAGGTGCACTGCAGAGGTAACAACAAGATAACCCCCTTAAAGAAAATGGTTTTGCTGGTGGTGCCCACAGACCATTGCTCTCTCCTTATACCTTCTGACTGATCTTTCTCTAGATTTGCTTTGTGCTAAATGGGTACCAACTGGTCGTTCATGTTTCATTCACCAGGAAAAAGAGTGAATCTGTACACAAAAAAAGAAATGTATATTTATATTCTTCCTATAAGGCAGGGATTTCAAACGCATCTTAGCTCATGGACCAGATTTTGATCAAAGAGTTACAAAGAAATGCTACAACCTTGTCTTAGTCATCTTACTTCAGTTTAACAATGGAGGCTAGTGTAGCAATATAGCAGGACAATGAAAAGTCTAAAAATGATGCCTTGTTTCTCTGCAGTTATCCAGATTGGACTCTTTGACACATTAACTCTGGCCAGCACAGGATACAACGGATCTCCCCTAGTTCACAACATGTGACAACAGCAACTTCTGTCTTCTGTCATGGCACTGCTAATTCACTGTTAATTAGCGAGTTTATGATGTGACTCTGGGTTTCATAACTACATGTTACAGACACATGGTAATAAATGTGAGTGAAAGACAGGCAGATGAAGGGTTTGTCAGCAGAGCGGGAACACAGCGATCCTCTTTGGTACATAAATTCTCCACATTTTCCCCCGCCTACTCACTCTCCTCCTCCTCCCTGCAGCCATCCTCATCGCCCATCTGAAAATCTCCCCCGAAGAGCTGCGTCAGGTGTTGATGAACATGACCACCGACAGACTGGAGCCGGCCCACATCAAGCAGCTGCTGCTGTACGCCCCAGACGAAGAAGAGGTGAAACAGTATGAACAGTTTGATCAGGACCCAGGCAAGCTCAGCGAGCCGGACCAGTTCATTTTCCAGGTGACTGTGGGGGAAAATGTCAGAGATGATCAAAATTTTAAAGAGTAAAACGAAATGATTTAACATTTTCTGTGTTTCAGATGCTAATGGTGCCTGATTATAAGACTCGCCTGCGGAGCCTCTACTTTAAAACGACCCTACAGGAGAGGACGGAGGAGATGAAGATCGCGTACGATTACATCTACAAGGCTTCAGTGGAGCTGAGGAGCAGCAAGAAACTAGCCAAAATCCTGGAGGTAAGGCTTTACAGCAGTCAAAATGAAAACAAGGCCATCGGTGAATCAATGTCTGTGTTAGCAGTGGATATTTAAGGCTTTACTTTACCAACAGTTTGTTCTTGCAATGGGAAATTACCTGAACAACGGGCAGCCGAAGAGCAACAGGACGACCAGTTTTAAGATCAACTTCCTAACTGAGGTACAGCATGGGTGTCTGTGCTTTTGACACAGTATGCTCGAGTTCAGTGTTTAGTCACTCACGCTCTTCTTCTTCTGTCTCGCAGCTAAGCACAACCAAAACAGTAGACGGAAAATCCACCTTTCTCCACATTTTGGCCAAGTCTTTGTGCCAACACTTCCCAGAGCTGCTCAGCTTTCCCAGAGATCTTACAACAGTGCCTCTGGCAGCTAAAGGTACAATGGTCTTGGTTAATAGCTAACATACAGTAGATTCAGGTGTGCTTGTTTTGCATATTTTATGCTGATTGTTACAGTTTGATTTGCATATTTCCTTTGAGTTTTAATTGACCACTATGGGTTTGTTGCCTTATCTCCAATATTTTCGTGTGACAGTGAACCAGAGGGCCATTACAACAGAGCTGAGTGACCTTCACTCCACCGTACAGGACATCAGGGCGGCCTGTCAGAAGATCCAGTCTACCCCTGAGGACCACTTCACTTCAGTCATGAGTGTATGATAGAACCCATCCATCCATTTTCATGGCTGGAGCCTATCCCAGCCACGCAGGGTATACAATGGCTAGTGTGCAGGTTATCACAAAGCTGAAACAGTGAGAATGACACTCAGATTCACATCATAGGGAGAACATGCAAACTCGACACAGAAAGGCCCCAGGTAGGCAGCAGGTTTGAACCCAGAAAGCTTATGCGGTGACAATGTTAACCACTGTACCACCATGCCCCCTACAGTAAAATCTGTAAATAAATATTGAATTGCCTACAATCATTAAAAGACTGATGTTTACCAAATGTTAAGAGTTAAAGAACCACTCTTGTGTCTTTGCAGTAAATGTGAGGACAACACCAGCAACCAGTTAGCTTAGCAAAGGAATCACTTGGCTGGCCCTGTCAAGATCTCATCGACTGCAAGCACTCTGATGTTTACTACTATACACGTTATAATATCAGTGTAAAAAAATATTGTAAAAGCTTAGAAAAAACAGCAAAATTGGTTGATTTTATTCTCTGGGTTCCATATTGCTGAAACAAATGAATAATGACTTCTCACCGCTAAGCTAGCCATTTCCTGGTTGGGTAAGATAGTAACAGAAACACAAATAATATGATAATGTTGCGCTTTATTTATGCACTGTATCTGTCTGATATCTAGAGCTATGGTTAGTTCACCATTTAATCTGAATTTAACAAGCAAGTCCTCGGACTGTGGGAGGAAAGCAGGCTATTTGGAGAAAAACAACAAAAACACAAGAGGGCCCTGCAAACACCAGAAAAAATGTTGGTAACAAATGGGGGCTCATCTGGGATCTGTGTTTCACTTACACTGTGGAGGAAATTACATTTCCTGTGCTCGTGTTATTAAGTATCAGTAACCACAAGCATAAGAGGAAAGTCCAGACGTATTTGTATGGACTCTCAATATACATAAAAATTTCAAACCAGGACTACTGCAGTAAAAGAGTTGTTACGGTACAGGTGGTGGCACCTTGCTTTGCCACAAAGGGGTCATTAAACAGTTTTGTAACACCAATCCATTACTGTGGTGGAATGTAAGTATAGAGACAAGAGAATCTTACAATTGTAAGTAGAAATCAGGTTGTAAAATCTTCACCTCTAGTATAACCTCATAATATCATTTAAAAAATATATATAGCTATCGAGTAGCTACATATATATATAGCTGTTTGCTAGCTATCAAATCTACTGACATCATGGCCACATCACTAAATGTTTTCTAAGTCGTCACCCAGTTGCACCATTCATCATGACAAGTTAACTGACTTAAATGTGTAAGTATAAAATGAAGACCCCCTTTAATATTTGTTAACATTTGTGCCCACAGAGTTTCCTGGAGAACAGCCACCCTGCGATCCAGTCTCTGGAATCTTTGCAGGCCAGAGCCATGGAGGAGTTCTCCAAGGTGGCCTCCTACTTTGGAGAGGACAGCAAGTCCTCCAGCACAGAGACCTTCTTTGGCATTTTTTCAGAGTTCGTGTCCAAGTTTGAGGTGAGCTATTACTCTGCCATTCTGTGTCAAGGTGTTGATAGAGTGAGCAAGGCTAAATTTGACTTGTTCCAGAAGGTGACAGTCATATTTTGGATATATTCAGATATGTGACAGTCTCAAACCTACTAAACAATGAGTTATTCAAACGGTGCTCTCACACAGACCGGCTGCCTGCAGCTATAAACTGATTAGGCTGCAAAGTGGCGCTGTCTATGGAATAAATGAATGTGCTCTAAATCTGAAAATAATGGGGTAAAATGAGTATAAATCAGAGGAGATTATGGTTTTTCTCTTGCAGAGAGCTCTCAGTGAGATCCAGACTCCGGAAAACCCCAGAAGCCCCAGACTATCTTCCCCTTTGGCCTGGTAGAAGCAAGAAATGCCGGCAGATGTCGGGCCAAACCGAAAAGGCCGGCTGGCTCAGTTTTCACTCTGCTCTCCATAACCAAAGTGCCAAGATCACACGCAGACACTCAAACCAACAGGAACAGAGACCACGTCATCTATAGCAAACACAATGGAAACGCGCTGTATCTGTATGTAGACAAACCACAAGTTAACGAGTTCCCCGTGTGCAGCAGTGCTATTACTTCAGGTGCTGGTAGAGCAGGAACATTCAGGTGTCCACAGATCAATAGGAACTCCACAGCACACACACAATACTCCCGTCAGTTATTAACATTATTTACATCTCTTTTTAATGCGCATTAATTGGTAAATTTGTAAAGATTGTAAGAAGGAAGACTTTCAAGTCCATCTGACCACTCCCTTTCATTTTGATGCTGCATTAAAGTGAGGTTTACGCAATGACAACAACTGGTATGACCATTTACATGTTTATTATACGACTATATAAAGTTTATATTTTCTATCAGATCAGATTTGAAAATTGTAAAGACGAAGCATAAATGTAGGCTGATGACAGTTATCTGGACACAAGATGACTGCCAGGTGTAGTTCAGTGTTAGTGTAGTGTTTGATGGTGCACTCACTGCCTCCCATACAGCAGGATATATTTTAAATATTCAGAAAGAGTAGATAGTAGGAGTTTTTAAACAATCTATGTCCAAATTGTGAATCTAGAACATAAAATGTATGACTTGTAGTCATATTTATTTCATTTACTGTGAATTTAAATGACATCTATGTTGAAAATTGTATATTTTTTTTCTCTCTTCTGATAGAGGGGAGTCAAAGTCACACACACCCAGCTCTGGTCCTAAAGTGTTGAGGATTTGATGTCTATGGAAACAAAGCAAGACCATAAAGATTGTAGAGTTTTAACATTTTAAGTTTGTTTAATATTTAAATTTTTCTTCTTCTTCTTGTTCTTCTTGTTATTGTTATTATTATTATTAAATATATTAAAATAACTGGCACTTAAAAATATATAAAAAATATAAGTAAAGCCAAATGTCAAAACTCAACTTGCAGTGATGAAACTAAATTTATAATGGAAAATTTGTCATTTGAACAAACAAATCTGAAGAGAATTCTTCAGCCTGCATCCTTTCAGGTTATATTGTTACTCATGTCACACAAGTGTAAGCGCTCTACCATAGCTCATAATCAACTTGCGGTCTTGTTGCCTTTGAATTGTTGCGTTGAAGACTTGGATGGAAATAAAACGGAGTCAGTCTGCTGTCAGTTTGTCATTGAAGGAGGTCAAGCTGGCAGTCACATTAAATCTGTTGCTGTCCAGGTACAAAGAAATTCACATAAAATAAAAATGAACTACTTGTATTCACAGTCCAGCCAGAAACCCATAATTTCCTCCACCAATAGTGATGTAGTTGCTGCAGGTTGGCAGTTTATCTGCAAATCAACCTTGCTTTTATACAGGAATATAAACAGAATACAACCAGTTGGCAACCAGTTGAGTCTCTGGTAAGAGACACCTCACAGAAGAGTTGCGCTCGCTGGCGTAGACTGACTCAGAGTTAATGTAACATGCTGGCAATCTGTCTGCATTTATAAATTAGACGCAGACTGCAATCGTTTGGAGACAGGTTGCCTCCCACCAGACGACCTGTCTCCAAACAACTGCAATCTCCTTGTGACTGAAAGTGGTTCCTCAGCAGCCGGTCACTGCAACTTACAATCCATTGCTACACATGAAACAAAATGTTATTACAATTCAGTACAATCACCAGGCAATTACCAGTTTTTTTTCTACTCGCGAGAAGGTTATCGTCTTATTTTTACTCTAGTGTGACTGAGCTATTAGTATATCTAATGCAAAATGCAAAGATTATCTAAATCAATTCAAACAATAATAATGCAACAACTAAAAATGTGACATTTATATTTCAATAATAGGGATTATGCTGTGATTACAATCGGCAATCATTTATTCAGCTGGTCATCAACTTTAAATAATTTTTCAAATTTTTGAAAACAGTAACAATGACACATTAGCCACTGAGCTGGGTGGTCATGGCTAATTTCTTATACAGTTTCAGGCATTATCACAGTTTCTCTTGAGTGAGGAAGACATACATCACTCCATGTCTCCACGCAGTACCTGGACTCACCATCAGAAAGCACATTACTGTCCAATCCAGCCAGTTTGCACATGAACTGAAGCCTCTGAACGTCTGCTCGGATTCATCCAGCATCACTGCTGTTCTCCCTGTGAGGACTCGGTGAAATCCACATTCATTTGCACATTTGTTTTGAGTGTTCCGAGTGATGTTTTGCAAACAATGCTGCACCTTTCACGGCCAGCCAGCGCTGCCCGCCATCAGCACATCGTCAAATGCATGTGGGTGATTAGTGTCCTCTTTTTTTAATTTTTTGGGCAGTGCTCAAAGATGAAAGCCAGCTTCATTGTGAAGCGTGAGCTGTTTGCTTCTGGCAGAGAGGACGCCTGATGGTTGTACACTTTGTCAAGCCTTTCTAGTGTTCTGAATGCATCTCTGCTCCAATAAGTGGGCGGCCTCTGGATGAATGCGCGTCAAAGGCGTGTCCGGGGAGGAAAAACACACTGTAAATGGACATTTCCTGCTTTTCTGGTTGTCATGGTGATGTCATGACTCCTCTACAGTACAGTGTATCTGTAGCTGTGTTGTATTTCTGTTTATGAACTATTGAAATTGTAAATTCATTGTTTTTTGCTATGCACTGCTCATCATTTCTTTTTCTTTGTGTTTGAATTGTATTCCCCTGTGTCCTCCAAGTCCCAGTTCATTTTCTTATTCAAGAGTGTCACCAGGAAATTACCGTTTTATTTAATCTTAATGCATAGCTTTAGTCAGGCTCACGAGGTGACTGTGACCTTGTAAAAAAAATAAAATTAAAATAAAAAATACAATCCTAGCGGTTACAGGTGTAGTAACGATGTTTCTCGTCCCAGTCATTTGCATGTCGGTGCAGTTAATGTATAAAAGATGTGCAGCTGGTAGCATTTACCCTCCCTGGATATTTAGGTTTAAATACACTTCTGTTAGTCTAGTTAGGTTAATTTATTGGTTCTCTTTTATAACTGTTTTATATGTTTTCATGAAAAGTTGCTCATGTTTTGTGATCATTTTACCTTTCTGTTTGCTTTCAGATGGAGGATATGTTTAAAATGTTTTAAATTAAAAAAAAATGCCTGAAAGTAACGCTGTCTGATTTATCTGTGCTTTCAGGTGATAGGTTTAGAGCAGGGGTGGGGAATTCCAGGCCTCCAGGGCCGGTGTCCTGTAGGTTTTGGATGCGTCCGTGATCCAGCACAGCTGATTCAAATGGCTAAATTACCTCCTCAACATGTCTACAAGTTCTCCAGAGGCCTGGTAATGAGCTAATCATTTGATTCAGGTGTGTTGACCCAGGGTGATATCTAAAACCTGCAGGACTCCGGCCCTTGAGGCCTGGAGTTCTCCACCCCTACTCTAAACCTGGAGTGTGTTGAACGCCCATTATTATCAGCTGATAGCAGATATATAAGTATCAACATAAAGCAGCCCATGTGCGAAAATCTGCTGAATTCTAATCTGCTAAGTTCTGCTGGAAAAGGAAGAAACCATATCAAGTGCTCCAAGATCTGCTGATATACAGCTGTGTTACTTTGGATGTGATAAAACACAGAGCACCACCAGCAGCAGCACCTGACATGACTGTGGAAACGTCACACTCGGCTTCGAACACTGTGGATTCTGTCCCTCTCCACTCTTCCTCCAGACTTTGATTTACAAATGAAATTTAAAATGTACTTTTAAAAGGGAACAACTTAGCAACAGTCTGGTTCTGTTAGCCCGCATAAAACACTTCATCTGGTTCATCTTTGGTGTCTTGATATTAGGAATGTGACAGCAGCGTGGTGGAGGCTCTTGATGCACTTACACCAGCTTTAATCCACTCCTTGTGAAGCGCTCCAAAGTTCTTGACTCGAATTTTCCCAACAATCCTCTCAGGGCTGCAGTCATCCCTGTTGCTTGTGCGCCCTCTCCCCTTCCAGTCATCTTTCCATTAATATCCTTTGTGGCAGCACTCTGAACAGTCAACCTTCTGTGGCTTACCCTCCTTATGGAGAGCGTGGATGATCGTCATCTGAACAGCTCAGTCAACAATCAACTGTAATACTTTAATGACTCTCAAACTTATTTCAGTTTAACAAGATTTTTTTTGTTTTAGCATAATTGTATATAGGTGTTCCGGACATGTCCCACCAGGAGGAGGCCCCAGGGCAGACCCAGGACACGCTGGAGAGATTCTCTCTCTCAGCTGGCCTGGGAACGCCTCTGTGTTCCCCTGGACAAGCTGGAGGAGGTGGCTGGGGAGAGGGAGGTCTGGGCTTCTCTGCTTAGGCTGCTGCCCCTGTGACCCGGCCCCAGATAAGCGGGAGAAGATGGATGGATAATTGTATATAGCTCTTCAGTGGCCACAGAAAAAAAAAAAAAAAAAGTTTAAAGGTAACATTTTGTTAATGTAATATTTAAAAAAAAAGCTTTTTAATCAGTGACATTAGCAATTTTTTCCCCTTTTTAATTATATTATAGGAATATTTTGACCCTCATTCTTTAGGACTGTTATAGAGGCGAGGCACAAGACAATCAACCTGAAGCAGATTTAAATAGTTTCTTCATATATACTTTATTTTCTTTGGAAAGGAAAGCATTCATATTACACGTTTTTTTTCCCATATTTAAGCTCACCAGACAGCATACATATAAAACTATGGAACTTAAAAATGCAGCATCATTATCATCATTTCTAGTTTAATGGCATTTGTTTGTTCTCTCGATGCACAGGGATAAGGCAGCAAGGTACAAGAGCGCACAGGGAGAGAAAGGAGGGGATCGTAATGCTTTGAGTGTCTCTGAAAAACACAACTGAACTCCTTTTCAGGGCAACTGCAGTATCCAAGACTTTCTCACCTGGTACCATGTTGGATCAGCTCTCTAGGAACCAAAATCTGCATTTACCAGAGGCCAAAAAAAAAAAAAAAAAACAAGCCCTCTATAACAGAGTTCACTAGAAAACCACTCAATGAGTCTGACCTGCGCTCAAGTGCAAAATCAGCTCTTTATGCATCTTTCTGCTCAGGGTGATATTTCATTACCTTTGCTCACACTCAGCCCCGCTGTGTGTAATGCCCTAGCGAACGCCAGAGAGCACACCAAGATAGACTGGAGAAACAGAAAGGCAAAAATACTGACTGCATTCAGGCTGGGAGGGTCAGGTTGACCCCTGCTACGTCTGCTTAGAAAACCCAAAACACATTTAAATACACAACTTCTGCAGAACAACGCAGAAGCGCACAGTTTCTTATCGGACAGGGCCTGAAACATACCCGCTACCGACACAGCTTCTTAGAAATACTGTAGTACTAGAAGGGAATACCCCCCTCCCCAATACAGTAAATGCGTATTTCATAGTTCTGGGAGGAACCGATAAGGCATGGTGCACATTTAAAGACTGCATTAAAGATTTCAAGCCACTAGGGAATGTATTTTTGTTTTAAAATGGTAAATAAATACAGGCAGGAGGAAAAAGAAATAAAAGTATGGGGTTTCCATATAAAGGGGGCGAAAAAAAAAGTTTAAGTTAAGTGTTTGAGACGACTGGAAACCTGCAGTCACCAGCTACACTTCAACCATTTTGGTTTCTATTCCATCCACCTTTAAAAAATACAACTTATTTATTTCTTGATCTAAGGCCATGTTCAACACTGAAAAATACACACACACAAAAAACCCCACCTCACACCAAATACAACTGAGTCTTATCAGTCCATAGTTTGGCAACCGCCCCACACTACCCCAACGTGCTCTTTTATATTGCTGTAACACGGTCTCTAACAGCAGTGCTGGTCCATCATTGGCCCTTCTTTTCTGCTACGCTCTTCTTTGACGATTGTCTGGAGCTTGATCTGCAGGGAGGGCGGTGTAAAGACAGAGGGGCCGCTACATGTCGCAGTGTGAAGGCTTTGTATCACGAGTCTCCCTGCAAAAACCACATCTGGCAACATCATGAAGGTCGAGAAGACTCTCGGGAAGCGACTGCCGATGGCCGCTGACACACGAATTGCACTAAACAACAATAGAAACAGTGGAAAACACCAATTGCATGTGGACGCTGCCTCTGTTGTCTGACTAAGAAACCAAAACTTAGGCATTTACATGGCTATCACTGCTTTCACCTGTGGGAATCTAGATTTCCTAGTACACCGTTTTCACACACATGAATTAAATTAAAAACAGAATGAAGCGAAGGAGCTGGGGGTTGCAAAGCAGCTTGCAGATGAGATCCTTTAGCTGATGTGAGCTGGCACTGAGATCAGCTCAGCTCTGTAAATTTATAGTGATGTTCTACCCTTTTTAGCTTAAAGATGTATTATATAGTCAACAATTATACTGACTGTAAGCTGTAGTTATGGCATTTATAAAGTGAAGACAACCAGTAGTAATGCGCTAAGACAAACTGCAACTCATCTAGCTTACCCCCTATAATAATGTGATGTTAAAGTGTGTGTGTAGTAGTTGGTATAAATACTAATAGAGTTCGCATATAATAAACTAGCATGTCAAAGGTTAATCATGTGACTGGAGAAATGTTGTATGTATTTTTGCTGACAGGAAGCTGTTTGACCTCCATGATGGCTGCCAGTAGTTTGTTGTCCTTCATGACCAGGCACAGTGGGAGAGGTTCATCTTTTATAAGAGGGCTGCAGATATGGGCTGGAGAGGAGACTAAAGGTGTGAGAGGAGGTGCCTCCTTATAGGACAGTGCTCTCGCTGTCCAGGTCACAGTCTTTAGGAAGAGGCGGCGAGGAGGAGGAGAAGGCGGTGGCAGTTGGCAGCTGCTGGTCTACTACCGCGAGCTCGGAGACCAAAGCTCGACTCAAACCTTTGAAAGAAATCGTCGGATCTACAAAGCGGGACACATGATGGAGGAAAGATTAGTCGTGGCGAGGAAACAGTGAAGCAATCAGTGACGAGAACAAATAATCTTTAGATAAAAGGAGATGCGTGTGGTGACAGCTGAAACGGATAGCTCCACTTACTTTTTATGTTAGCAAGGAACTGCAAATGTGTTTCCCATGCACATAGGAATTCATATAAAACGCTACATAAACATCCCAAAAAGATAAATGCCCACATTCTTGCCCACATGACAAACATAATGGCAAACACGTGCCCAACATATGAAAACGCTTAAAGCTGCTGCAGAGCAGTCAAATTGTGTCATATTTTCCGTAGATTAAAACTAAAGTACAGCAGAGGTTTGGCAAGTGAGGAGCTCTCCAGCCAGCAGGTGGCGCTGTGCAACAGAGACTGTGAGCAGCAGCAGTGCAACAAAGCAGTGGAAGCAGACAGAAAATGTCAAGTTTAGAAAGATGTTTCTGTTTTATTTGTAGCTGGAAAACTCTCATTTCCCTTTGAATGCAATTAGTAAAACTAGGGCATTATACTGTTTCGGGGGGGGCGGTGGGCATCATTCTGAATACTGGAAACACAAACATGCATG
>VVHJ01036271.1:0-17702 GCA_015107715.1 Tylochromis polylepis | reverse complement strand
GGTTCCTGGGGGTGAGGGGTCCCCGCTGGGCTGGTCCCCGCTGGGCTGGCCGAGGGATGCGGGCTGCACATTGGGATTGGCCTGCGTCGGAGGTTCTGGGGGTGGATGGCTTGGCGCCTGGATGGGGGGCTGGTTACTCGAATGGCGCCGAGGTGTGGCACTTGGATGTGAGGTGGGGGAGGTTAGAGAGGTGGACGAGTGGCTAGACAAGGGTCTGGGGGTGGAATTGAAAGTCTGGGATGACCCAGAGGATGAGGCATGGTTTACAGAATTACAGGGCTGACTGGGAGGAGGGTTTGTTGGTTTGGGAGGAGCAGGAGCCTGCTTCTTGGTACCTGGAAGCAAAAGGTAAACTGTCATTACTGATGGGAAATATAGTCCAAAAGCATACATACTATATCCATCCTTATAAGAAAATCTAGGCCCCAGTCCCACAGGCCTAGACACCTTCTGCCAACCACAGTTCACGAGGGAAAGATGTGCATTCCCTGATCAATTGTGAGTAGTTGCTGGAACCTGAAGTGGCAATTAGAGGAAATGCAAGTTTTTGGGACTTCTGTACTGGCCAAATTTTTCAGCCCTGGAAATTGCCACTTTCACTAGCGGTCACTCTCATACCGTCTCCAAGAGGCATGCAAACAGTGATGGTCCCACCCTAATATCTGTTTGGATGGGTCTGGCTATTCAGAGCAAGGGATTGTGGGAATTCAACCTATGCAGAAGCTGTACCGATGTCCTAAACATATTTAGATCCTCAACACAGAAAAGATAGTTCAACTTAAAGAATTTACTTAGTATTTCTAAGCAATGAATGACTGACATATTGCACCACTTCAGGGTGTAGACTCCTACCTCTGCGCATCATATGTGGACTGGGCCCCATGGATCCAGCCCCAGGGCTTCCAGTGCCCAGCTGGCCAGCAGCCTGGCTGCCTCCTCCAGAGCCATTCCTCTGGAGCGCAGGGGTTGGGGTGGATGTAGAGTCACGTAGCTTTGGGCTGCTTAAGAGAAAGAACACACACAAAAAAAGCTTTAAACCATCAAGTTGGCTGAAATTCTGAGTAGCACGTATGCAACAGCATCCAGCTGTGAATGTTTTTAAGAGCTATTAAAGTAGATCCAGATTTATTTTAGTAGACTTTAGCAAACCATGTGCTGTATAGTATGTGCCACAAATATAATTTGGGAGGCTCATCTAAATTTACTTTCCCAGTGAAGTCTGTAGGGCCAAAAATGCTGAACTGAATAGTATCAACTGTCTGAAAATGAATGTTGTCTTTTCAGCAACTAAATCAAAGACACCCCTTCAGTCTTTGCATAACAGGCACCAATGTCCAGGCTTTTCAAAGCAGTTTGAGCCAGTTAGTGCAAGTTTCCTGCTGATTCTAGTGATTTGGGGAGGAAAGCAGAGGGATGGGAAGTCAAGAGGCCCTGAGAGCGACTGTTAGTGGAATGACAGAGGCCATTGTTGTGTCATTTCAGTGGGCTGACTTCAGAGTTGTCTGCATAGCTGCAACTGGTGGTGGCGTAAGAAAACTTGTGGTTTTGTTAGAGAAACCACCAGCTGAACCAAGGTGACCAAGAGAAGAGCTGGTGTCTGTGAGATGCCAGTGAGTCATGCATTAATAAACCTCTCCCACTTTATGCAACTAATCAGACTGACGTCATGTGTTTACCGACAGTGTACTAATGTCTTCCTGCAGTTTGAACCCTGAAAACATAAAAGCATGCACCTGTGCCTGTAAGGCATGCTGTGTTTTTCCCACCAGCAGCAGAGATGCAGGGAAACACCTCTTACCTGAGCTCCTCTGTGTGCTGGGCTAGAAGCTGCTGAGCAGCTGCGAGAGCAGCAAGACCCTGTGCCAAACTTTGCTGGAAAGGATCAGACCCTGAACCCCCAGGTGAAGCTTGTGACTGGGGCTCAGCCGAGGCCTGGGGAACCTGCCCGGCCCCGTGTCCCTGCCCCTGAGCCTCCACGGGGGGTAAAGGAGGCTGGAAAGCAGGTGAAGTGTGCTGCTTTCTACCTAAGGTGTTACTGCCTCTACGAAGGGTGTGGTCCGAGTGCTTGTTAGTGGTACTACACAGGGATAGCGGGGAGACGGTGAAGGAGAGAAACAAAAACCACCAAAAGAGATTCATGATTAGGGCAGAATCACCACAGCATAAAGAGAAAAGTGACCGGATTATTTACACCAACATTTTCTAGAAGCATAAGAAAGGGACTCAAAAAAAGAAGCGACTGGATTAAAAGGCACAAATTAATCAGAGTGATTAGTGAGCAACTTTTGGAGGATTACTTGTCCTTGCGTCCTGTGTCGTTCTCTGGTCCCACCATGCTGCCAGGTCTCTTCCTTTCAATGGTGCCAGAGTCATAATCCAAGTGATTGTTGTGGTTGGATGCAGGTGTGGGCATCACAAACATACCAGAAACATTGAACTCCACATCTATAAAAACACAATTAAGAAATACAGGTTAAACTGTATAAAGAAAGAGTGCAGGTGGGTGTTATAGTGCCCAAAGGAACGATTAGACGTTACTGCTGTTATTCACTATAATGCACAGAATGGTCAATCAGTCCACTTTTGCATTCTTAACTTTAGGCTAGCTTGTGACCTGTGATAGAGGGAGAACCTAACTGAACAAGATCATGGAGGTCTTGGGCTGTTATCCAAGCTTGTTAGACTGAAACACAGAAAACAACCCTAAAACACTCATTTTTATGTGTAAGAAGACGCAGATGTTGCCAGATGACAGATGTTTACTTTGTTTATTCTGACTAGAACATTAGCCTATTATTCAGTTTATACTAGGCTGCAATGTGCCAAAAACCCTTCATAAGCTGCTTGAAATAGGAATCAAAGATTTGCCTGAAAGTGTTTGTCTAGAGACCGTGAAAGGAGCTTCCACAAACAGTCAGCAATTTACCAAAGTCCTTATTACCGTGAGGTGATAGCTCTCACTGTCTCATCGTCCCTCTCTGTATGTGCACCAGAGATGCTCAATTATGGCAGCACTAGTAATATATCATCTCTGCCTAAGATACAGGCTTAAGAGAGACTAAAAGAGAGTGGCTTTACCAACCTGCCTGTGAGACCAAGACAGACGTAAAATGTGTGAAATTTAATGTGCAACCCAAGACAAATGTACAGCTGTGCTCAAAACTTTACATACATTCAACATGGATATAAACGTAATTGTAATTTCTGGCTTTTCATGTATTCGTTGAACAGTTTTTTCCAGGGTGCAATGACTGCACAGCATACCTCTTTAATGACTTTAAAAAACAAGAATTGGGTGCACAAGTCTTTGGGATTTTCTCGAATCCACCAAAAGCACCTGGTCGAGGTGTGACTTGCTAAGGGACACCAAATATTAGTATGTATTTATTTGACCTAGTATGTAAACTATTGACTCCGTGTGGATTAGAGAAAATCCAAAATCATTTCATACCTGTACGTGTAACCTGAACCCAATTCTTATTTTTAAAGGCATTAAAGATGTATGCTCTACAATCATTACAACTTAAAAAAAGAAGTTCAAAAAAATAAATCAATGAAAAAAATTTTTTTTTTTTTAAATCATGGAAAATCCAAAATCACCATGGCATTCATGTATGTAAATATTAATGTTAATAATATTAATGGTAACAGGGAGTTTTACTTTATTTATTTCTCCAGTTCACTGGATTTGAAGTGTTCAAAGCAACTTCTATGTATATGACATTGAATATATGACACCTTCAAGCCAGCCTCTAAAGTACAAAAAACTGTTTCACCTTGGTTATTTTATCTCAGTCCCCATTCGCTCCTGATTATCGGCCTAGCAAGGCAATCAATATCAGCTGCCTTCACCATGACTCCCTTATATACTGATAGGACTAATGGCTACAAAGAAGGTAAATGAGGTCACATTGAAAATAAGCAGCTATAGAGGAAACCCAAGACCTACCCTCGGGAAAGAACCAGTCAGCATGTTGGATAATAGGCTCAACAATGGCCACCACGTGCACAGAGGTAGCTGCAGCCATCTCAGCCAGACTCCTGGGTGTGCATACATAGATGTGCAAAAATTAGATGTTTTCTGACATAATGAGGGATAAACTGAAATAAGCTCAAATAACAGACCATCGTTTCTACAACATTTTCTTCACCACCCTAGACTAGGCTCTGACCTCCCAGACACTGTTACATCTCCCTTGTTTTAAACATGACTGACAAGTAAACTGCAACAGATTATTCTGTCTTGCCCGCTCACCCTTCAGTCTTGGCCCAGAGCAAATTGGGTCCCAGGACAATGGAAATGTTGCTAGGAGTCATTTTGTTCAGCTCGCTCTCCTGAGCCAGTTTGGCTAAAAATTTCACCAGATACCTAAAAGAAAACAGAGGGCAGAGAAGTGAGAATAGACTCATACAACAGAGGAAACAGAAGCAATAACAGCCCCTTTGTAGCTTTCAGCAACTGACCTCAGGTTGTTTTTGCTGTTCTTTGGTAGTTTATCACATACAACCCAGAGAGCCTGGAGCCGTTTGTCTGGGTCTGGCACACTAGAATGATAGAATAAAGCCGATAAATAACAGTACAGCTCATTATTTATGGAAGACCTAAGGAGCCAAAATATACATTAACAAAAATATTTCAAACGCACCAGAAATAAATTAAAAAATAAAAGCAGTAAAATAAAATTATTTATGGGTTTCACATGGCAAATTTAAAATTGTTTATATAAACTACCCTGCTTTTTTTTTTTTAAATCAAATTCATTTGAGAGTTTTTGTAATCATTCTTTCTTCTCCCATTATACAGGAAACTTAAAGAAAAGGTAATAAAGAAGCATATTATAAACCTTTGATTACACGTTTATTTTTGAATGACTAGGGGAAAAAATGAATCATGATCAAATTTTTAAGTTTCGGTCTTTTATTTTTACTGGTGTAGTCTCCAGATGGCAATAAAACTTGAATCTGTTATGTGCTGTGCAATGATAGATTCATTCAGTGCTGCCGCAATTCATTTTCAGCATGACTATTTAGAGCCTTGCCTGGATGCCTGGATCCATTCATCATAAAGCTGGAAGGTCATTAGAGGTTCAGGAAGTTCCCTCAGGTAGGACTTTAGTGCTCCTGTAACAACACATGTGCACAATATTTTCATTTTAAGACAATATTACAGGCAAAAATGTAGATGAAATAAAATCGAGCTGCTACGTCATTTATCAGTTACAATCGTGAATAGTGAAATTGACCTATCCTTGAGTTTGTCACTGAAATATGAAGAAGAAAATACAAAGTTTGAAAGAAATATTAATTATAATAAACAGCATTTTAAATTTTGGTCCAAATTTTGTACTGAGAGATACAACAGCTGAAGAACGGTGCCGGTTTAGGAACGTACCAGCGACAGCGTGGGGGTCAGAGTAGAACTCCTCCAGCTGTGAAGTGGAACAGTCGAGCGCCGCCTTTAGCTTCTTTAACTTGGATGCCCCTGCTGCAATTCTGAATAGACCCTGACACACACACACACACACACACACACACACACACACACACACACACACACAGTTACAGACAGACTCTGTATCCACTACGTATACTCCCTCTGCCAGCTGCACATAATGAAACCTTAAAGCAGGCAAACAAACACACCCACCAGTCACAGCATAGCAAGCTATTTACTTTGACACATAAACAAAGGCTGTCTTCACACCATAATGACACAGACTGGACTCACAGGGGAATGAATCGGGAGACAAATAATGTGCTTTGGAGTTAACACTTTCCGTCTTCCCTCCCTCCCTTTTTGCACAATCGCGGGGAAACAAAACCTTCTGATTTATGGGCAGGAGACGAGTACGTCCCAGCACATTGTATTCTAAATTTGTATCAGGGTGGAGACGTAAACATTTCATAAGTCATCACGTTCACCACACCATGGTGACCATTTCTCTGGAACAGCATTATGGAAAATCATTTGCAATTTGCCCATCTCCTTAGATGTTTGTGTAAACAAACAATTAAAAGCTTAGTTTCAATTTTCTCAACGACCAGTCGAGCCGTTTATGCCAGCTACTGCTCCATGTCACTTCTAATTAAAATGCCAGTACTACTTTCACTTCACTAAAACGAGTAATAAAGAAAAAGCGAGCAAATGAGCTCATCAAACAAGATAAGAATTGATTTCTAAAACGAGCATCGACAACCTATCAAAAGCATTCAAAAGAGGCTGTACTAAAACCTCTTATAGAAATCAAACTTTGACACTTGCACACTGAGTAATAACAGACCACCATAGAAGTTGGTGCTTTCTTAAAGCGATATGTCATCGTTTATAGGTTCCAGTCTGACAGAGAGCACAGAGACTGCCCTCACCATAGTAAGTGATCTCTGAGTTATGATGCTAATAAGACTGCTGTCCTTATTTATTTGGCTTAAGTGCAGCTGTTGACATGACCGATACCAAAATCCTCGTTCACTGTCTGGAGCAGTGTGTCTACGTTTTTCCAATAATGCTCTTGAGTGGTTCAGATCATATATCACTGACAGAAGCTTCTTCAGCACCTTTGGAGATCAGCTGTCAAACAGTCATGACACTTCCTGTGGTACTCCACAGGGCAGTTGTCTCGATCTGTTACTGTTCTCATTATGCATGCGGCCACTTGGCAACCCTATGAGACAGCAAAGCACTCATCACTGTAGTTATGATGCGGCTGATACATGCTACAGGTTTCTGCGAGATCAGATAACGACGTACTGCCTTTATAGCAGTATTTCCAACCGATATTAACAAATGGACGAGCACACTTTAAACAAACAAAACAGCAACAAGACAATTCTTCTAAAGCTGCTTGGGCTGCTCCCTTATACACTGTTCAACCGCCCCTTAAGGCAAATATCTAATCGTAAGTCAGCAAATCAATGAATTTAGGCGTATAGACATGATTAAGACGACCTGCTGAAGGTCAAATGAAGCATCAGAAGTTGGAAGAAAGGTGGTTTAAGTGGCAGGGTTGGTGGCAGATGGGCTGGTCTGAGTATTTCAGAAACTGCTGATCTGCTGGGATTTTCCACCACAGTGCCACAAGTCAGAGTCACAACCATGCCAACAGAGAAGCAACAGTAACTCAAATAACCACTCATTACAACCAGTCCATGCAGAAGAGCATCTCTGAATCTTGAAGTCGATGAGCTACAGCTGCAGAAAGCCACACTCGGTACCACCCCTGTCAGCTAAGAACAGGAAACAGAGGCTACATTTCATAAGAGAAAAACATTGCCTGGTCTGATGTGTCTTTTTTTTCTGTTGCATCATTTGGATGGTAAATCTGATATAAACAACATGAAAGCATGGATGCCTTGTATCATTGTTTCAGGGTGGTGGTGTAATGTTTGGGGGATATTTTTGGGCCACTTAATACCAACTGAACATTGTTTAAATGCCACAGCTTGAGTATTGTTGCCGACCTTCCTTTATGAGCACAGTGTACCAATTTTCTGATGGCTGATTCCAGCACCATGCCACAAAGTTCAAATCATGTCAAACTGGTTTCTTGAACATTACAGTGACTTCACTGCACTCAAACGGCCTTCACAGTCACCAGATCTCAATCTAATGGAACACCTTTGGGATGTGGTGTAATGGGAGATTCATATCATGGATGTACAGCCAACAAATCTGCAGCAACTGTGTGATGCTATCATGTCAATATGAACCAAAATCTCTGGGGAAGGTTGCGAGCACCTTATTGAATCTCTGCCGCAAAGAATTAAGGCAGTTCTGAAGGCAAAAGGGGGTGCAACCACTTACTAATACGGTTTAACTGAAAGTATCCAGTGAGTGTATATCCTGCTTCTATTATTCAAAGCCCTTAAATTTCAATCAGTGCCTTGACATCTTCACTGTTCTGTTTCATCTCTTTCTCACGCCCTGCCAGTCTATAACTTCCATACCTCTTCCTTCATGCCAGTCTCTAGAAGCATCATGACACAAGCCTCTATTGGCAGAGCAATCTCCCTTCCACTCCTCTTCAGGTGTTCATCTAAACCAGTGCCAAACGCAGGTTTTTCCGTCCATGAATCTAAATGTGAAGAGAGTAAATAATGAATACAGAGGAGAAGAAAGAAGCAAAGAGTGAAATTAGAAACACATGAAGAGACAGAGGAGGTTATTATAATTATAAAATACATCTAAGTGTGAGTAAGGCCTGTTACTGGTTTGGATGGCAGATATCTGGGTCAAAAACGTCCCCTCGGGCCATTTTTTTGTGACTGTTCAGTCATCTTTTTGTGTTTATGAGCAAGTGTGAGTGAGTGAGCTTAAAGGCAAGTAAAGAGGGAGGCTGGGGAAAGAATTTTGGGGTGGTTTGGGGTGGTGCAAAACCCAGGTGGGTGTGTGTAGCGCTCATGAGTCATTGCCACATGCTGGGAGACCAGGCTAGTCTGTGTAAGACCCCATGTGTTTAGTGCTGAAAAAACAAACTCCTTGTACAAGACACAGCTAAAGAGCAAGATAAAAACCAACTGAGGAGACATCACAATCCCAAAAATTTTCAGAGAGTGAAGGACTATTCTTTAATGTCAGGACCCCATTTGTGGCCTTTAAGGTACAGTCAGTCATTTTTAGAGTTTGTTTTAAAAAAAAAAATACCGTACTCATAAATATACACTGATTATTTATTACATTTTCCAACAAATAGAACTTAGAATTAACCCACTAAATATACAAATTAGCAGGCACAGACTTGTGGAAGCCCCGCCATCTTCAATAACAAAAGCTAACAGAGGCTGAAAGCAGATAACGGCGGCACAAACGGCATCGCTTCCCGAACAGAAAAGTTCAAGATATCCTCAGCAACTATCCTCGGTATCACTGCCATCGGACAGAAATGAGCTTTCCTGACTCATCAAACCGCACTGGATACCTTTCGCAAAGTTTTGCAGTCTCCTCCAGAGTGAATAGACGAGGATGAATATTGACAGCTGAGGTAAGCAGCAGACTGACCGCCTACACTCACTACAGATGAACGGCAGCCAGAGTGGTTTGTCCTAAAACGGCCACTGTAGCTCAGACATTGGGTTAATACGTAAAATACTCCAAAATATATAATTAACACATAACCATTTTATTTTATTCCTGATTTTTTGCTAAGTGTTTATATTATTCAAATATGTTATAATAAACAGTAATAGAAACACACTGACAGGCCAAGTGATTGTCCTAGAGCGGCCACCGTCGCTAAGATTATGCACTCGAATTTGAAGGGGTATGAAGACAGAATTCAGTTGACCGCTATACTGACATCTAGTGGTGATATTTTACACACTGTACCTTTAACAATGACCACAAGTGGGGTAGAAAAGGGATTGGCGGGATGTAACTGAAAGCAGCGGTTCTGGATTTCTTGAGTCAGCTGAGAATGAAAACCTGATTCTCCTCACTGCAAGTCAGGACACATATGAGTGAATGTCTATGTAAAGTAGATCTTTAAAGGGGTGCCAAAAAAAACAAGTAAAACAGAGGTTGCTGCTGGGAAGAAGGTACAAGAGGTTCCTCCAAGAAATAAACAAAAGGGTCACGACACGTTATGTGTGGGTAAGTGCCTTCGTTTGTGTATTTTTTTTTCATAATAAAGTTGCACTATTTTGTGTTAAACAGGTGTGTGTGTGGTTAAAGCATGTTTGCATATGTTATACCTTGCTGAGCCTGGATGGCTGGCAAGACACTCTCCAGAACAGTGAGAGACTTTCTGTGGTAATCTGCCTGAGCTTCTAAGAGCTACAGAAACAGAAAGACACACACCAGGTAAGCAGAATAATACGAGCAGTAAAGTACATGACAGCAAAGTAAATACAAACAGCTTGCCAAGCATCTGCCCCACAGCTACTCTGCAGCTGTGAACGTTCCCACAGAAAGTCATGCAACAACAGTGCTGGCTTGTTGACACTGAACTCACCGTTACGAAATAGTGGGCATAGTCGCCTTCTTTTGAGAAAAAACTGTACATGTCGGCAGCAAGCTGATCCTGTTGTAGAAGAAACAAAAAGACATGATGTTAACTTAACATAATCTTTGTACATCTATCATTTATAAGGAAAAAAAAGGTAATAAGTAAGGGTATTTAAAGAGCATCATATCTACTAGTGTCATCCCTCAAATGAAAAAATGCTTCAGGTGGCACAAGATCAGGCATTAGTGGCCGGCTAAGCTTTACACGAGTCACAAATCCTACGTTTTGCATTAAGTTCTGAACTTCCTGGACAGAAAAACACATCATGCAGCCATGACACTCTAAAGTCACCAGTGATTCAGTTCAGTAGATGCACACAAACACACAGAGAGCTGACAGGACAGATTTAGTCATTTGCATGCGTCAGCAAATCAGCCAAAGGGTCTTGGAATGTCCAGTTGTTGTTCTAATTAGTTTACTCCCAGGCCTATTTCCAGTTTATTTTACTCAGATCACTTTAATTCTGTGATGTGATTGGTTTTAAGCATAAATAGTATTAAACACAATAAGTGTCTGTGAATAAAATCGTTTGAATTTAATGGCATCAGTTGATTTCCAGTATCAATCAGGTCATGACCTCGCAAGTAGCATTGCTTCGATATCGTCCTGATTGGACATGACTGGTAGTTTGCCTTGATATAGACTTGCAGAAATGAATCAGTATGTTTGCATATAAAGGTTACCTTGCAAAGCTCCACTTTGTTCATGGCTTCATCCACTTCTTCCTTGAGTAGGTCAGCCTTGGCCGTCAGTGCTTGTGTGTTTGTTCCTGAGATTATTGACTTGGTTGCCTGCAACCATCTGAATACGGAAAGGAAAGAGGAAAAAGCAGGAAATGCAGACCGCAATCTGAAATGTAGGCACTGTAAAAAAGTTCATGCCTGTGAATAAAATATACATTTGATTTATGGTAGTGTGTTAGCAGTTCCAGGTATTTTAGAATGCATCATCTAACAAGCAGAAAGACATTGAGACACCGAGTTGCAGACACACCTTGCTCTGGCAGAATCATAGTCCAACACCAGTTTGGCCAGCTGTTTCCTCTGCTTCAGGATGTTAGGGATTTCCACCTACATGAATGGTCATAACACACCAAGCTTAAGAAAATATACCTATGAAGAAGACCTGCAAGGCACTGCCACTGATTTTCCTGCATGACTATTAGAGGTGGAATAAAATATGATAATTGTTAAATGGACTGGTTCTTATATAGCGCTATTCTACTCTAGTTAAGCACTCAGAACGGCTTTATACAACATGTCTCATTCACACATTCACTTTTTTCTATCCCTAACATTCACACACACTCAGACTCCGGTGAATGGATCAGAAGCAACTCGGGGTTCAGTATCTGCCCAAGGATACTTTAGCTGATTAGTAGATGTTTCTATGTCTACCCATGTTTAAAGTACTTTAAGCTAGTGTAAACACAGGAAAATCACCATAATGGGTCACTACACTAGCAACTAGCTGCTTTTTACTCAAAAGCTTTCATTCATTTGGAGTTGGGCAGCAAAAAGCAAAAGAAAATGAATCATATAAACTATAAATTCCACCAGTTTAAGTGGAGAAAATGGGTGCTACTGCTATTTTAGGCATTCAAAAAGCCCTTTCTTTATATTAATATTAATGCATAAGTTTTCTGACCTCTGCTAACTGGCTAAGTGGATCCAGAACGTCCTTCTCTATCTGCAGCTCATGTTGCATCAGCTCTGATGCCAGGCGATTCTCTGCCTCTCCGCACACCTCCATCATCTTCCTATTGACAAGCACATGAAGAGAGAGAGACAGGCCTGTTAAAATCCAAACAAAGTCACACATATGCCTCATTAACACATCGGCACTAACGGATGTGGGTGTTAGGTCTTCTGTAACCAGTGTAATCACACGTCTTCTTGGTAAAATGTAATTTACATAACAACACAGAAGGACCACAGTCTGCGTAACCAGCCCTTCATCTGTCCACAGCCAACAGCTGAGAACAAAACCAGGCCAGTGTGATGTCATCATTTCTAGCCGCTCAAAGCCAGGAGCACAAAGTGACCTAGTGACACTTTATCTACGAGTGTTGCTGTAGTTTTGGGATGCAGTTTTCCCAGATATGAAACCTATAAGCCTTGACATGAGAAACAGTGAGTTCCAGATATCAATAAAACTGTTGACATGAATGAATCACATGTGCAAGCAGACAGTCATACTTCCCCTTCCTTATTCTTTCCAGACAGACTCATAACTGCAGTGTAGATTTGTAGACATCTACTTTCTAGATCCTCAACTACTGTGCGTATGAGTGTCAGAATAAATGATCTGATTCTTCTATAAGGGAACTGCTGAAAGTCCCAGACAGACTGCTTACCCTGAATGTGAGACCTTGCATTTCACACTCTCTGGGGTGCATCTGCTCTATATTGGCAACCGTTGCCCAGACGAGGCAATTGGATTTCTGGTGTGTCAATCAATCACACACTCACCCTATCAAGGAGTCTTCTCCCAACTGGCTTCCACCTTCAGTCATTGCCTGGGACAGTGCTGTGAGGGGAAGCTTTTTCTGTTGTGCGTTTGGTGGAGGAAAAAATGCAAACAGTGATTAGATGCGGGTGCAAAAACACATGAACTTCTGCATACAAGGTCAAGCCAATGGAAAACTGATTTAGGACTTTCCATTGAACATATCAAGTGTAAATTCAGAAAGAGGAAGAGGGCTTTTTGAGCAGAGGAGGGGGAAAAATAGATGATGAACACAATTTAAGATGAAAACTAAGGAAGTGACACATCTGCTAAATGACAGAGCTTATTTTTGCAGTTATATGATTTACATCTTTGAAAAAACACTGGTGTGTGTGCAGCATCCTGTTTTTAATCGAGAGAATCCCCAAAGACGAGTGTGTCATGCATAGTGAATGAAGATGACAGATGCTGGAAATGGGAAATGGAGCAAGTGGTGCTGAAGATTGGAGAAGTGGAGTAAGTGCTTTTACCTGACCATTTCCTGTATAGAGGCGTGGTACAGACTGAGGTGGATATTTTGGGTGGTGTAGGGTAGAAAAACAAAACAAAAGAGAAATTATAGACTGTGCTTCCTACTGTGGACACATTCAAGGAAAAAAAACAAACAAAAAAATAAATAAATAAATAAAACAGAACCCGACGTGTGTGGGAGGAACAGCTAAATCCTGGAACAGCTGCTTGATTTGCTTTAACAGGTTTTATAGCCACAAACTTGATGGCTTACATGTCTCTTCTCTGCATCTGCACCGATGTGTCCCTGTAGACACGACACCATCTTTTTGTGTGTGTTGTGGGACACCACGCGTACCAGCTCCATGCGCCGTTCGATCTGTTCACAAGACATACAAGAAGAGATCTTAGGCAAATAAATTCATATTATCGTGGTTAACACAAGAGCTTTTTGCTGCGGTAGAAAGAACACATTGAGAACACAAACACCCAACTAATGTTATACTTTATCACAATTAGAAAAGGAGACGTCCATATTTTTATTTTTGGACTAAACTCCGTTCAATTTTATTTATACAGTGCTAAAATCACAACAACAGTCATCTCAAGGCATTTTATATTGTAAGGTAGACCCTACAATAATACAACAGAGAAAACCCCAACAATCATATGACCCCCTATGAGCAAGCACTTTGGTGACAGTGGGAAGGAAAAACTCCCTTTTAACAGGAAGAAACCTCCGGCAGAACCAGGCTCAGGGACTCCTTTAGAGTATCTTCACATGACTCATGAGCCACCATGTCATCCTCTATCTGCCTCCATTTAATTTATCTTCTGATTGGCTGCCCATCACAAACAGAAGGTTAAAAAAGCAGCTGGGTGGGTCTGTAGTGATCACAGCCAGAACCAATGAGAGGGATATTAGCTGTCACTGACATCACATAGAGCCACAAGCTAACAAACTCAGAAGTGACCAACACCCAACTTCCAAGGTCACTGGAACAAGGCAATTAAGATTTTAGTTCAGAGACAGAGAGAAAATTCAGCTGATACACAACTTGACACAGCTCTGACCCTCACTAGCAGCTGAAGTATCTGATGTTTACAACACTGAGCAACACTTTATGTTAACCTGGAAAGTACACATGTTAATGTTTGCCATTTAACTATACCCGATAGCCGCTGTGGCTAACAACAAAACAATAATGTGGCAGTTAGGCAGCAAACGTGATCAGTCTTGCCCATAACCTGTCAACTCAACTGATTAGCAGTTATTTGTGTCTAAAAAGTGTTGCGTTTCTCTTAAAATCTCAGACTGAAGCTGAGGAAGTCTATCAGTGACTAGACAAACAGTTGTAGCCTACCTCTGATAGCAAGGAAATATGATGCAAAGTAACCAGAAGCACAGCACGACCTCAGACAACAAAACTATTTTCCCCGTTTCTGCACTACCTAAGAGACGCTTGAAATGTGTCACAAATACGTTACAGTTATGTTACTGTATGTCCAGCACTGTGTTAGACAATTTAATAGTGTTGTCACTGTTGTTATTGTCTGTATTGGCCTATACAAAAAATAAGTGTAGTATCAACAACCCTAGTGTCAACCACTGTAAAAGGCAAAGGAAAAGTTAATCTCATCAACCCCACTAACTTGTCACCAAAATCCAACATGGCAGAGCGCCCAGCTGAGGGCTAATGAGTTCCAGGTCCATGCAGAAATATGATTTGCGATGGCCTTGTCAGAGTCAGGGGTCAAAGTTCAAGCGTGACTGATAAGGCATGCTCCTGCGGAGCAACGCTGGAATGTTATCTTCGAAACACGTGACTCATCGGAAAGGTCTTCACAGCAGCGCCCACCGTGATGTGACCCATGGCGAGCAGCTCTTTGGCTTTGAAAAGGCTTTTTTGATTACACAGACTTTCTCCTGTTTACTCGGTTGACTCCACAGATCCACTCTGTGCTTTCGGGCTGACACCAGATATAATACTGTCATTGATTGAAGTTACAGCTATTCAGGCTGAAGGACAGAGGCCAACTGAAACTCTGCAGGGTCACTATTCACTGTCCTTGTCGTGCCAGGTGTCTGACTGCCATGGTCAACGTCAACATTAGGCCGACTGTCGCTAACCCGTGAATGGAAGTGCTGATTCTGAGTTACTGTTCACATGTACTTAGAAGTCTGGTGAGCACAGCATCAACACGCAAGGAATTGGTCAAAGTTGGCCCCACTTGTGAGAAATGTGAAAGCAACTTCACAGAACAGGTTTCTACTGAAGTGAGAAATCAGAATTCTATAAATGTCTCAAAGCGATAAACATGCACTTACGAGATGTTCCAATTATAAAAGGGAACACTGAGATCTAGACGGAAACATGAGCAGAAATGGAGGGAGGCGAATTCAGGAGGATACACCAAATACCGCACAATTGTGTTCCAAAAACAGAATGAAGTCGGAACGCAGGAACTGCACAGCAGATATCCGCCTCCGTGTGCCTCCCCTCCCCTCTCCTCACGCTCTTACGTCAGTACCGACCCATGGTGGCCCCCGGCATTCCTAAAACAGCTGGCTTAAATACAATCTAACCAAAACACACACATACACACAAGGATACACGCGTTATAGGCTTGGGAAAAGTGATTAGACCCAGTTCATTGAGTGCCTGGTACAAAACCATTCAGGGGATTCCCCTCCCTATGCTCTAGAAGGGCCTAAATTCCTGTGTGGGTGTATGGGAAATGTTTGGATTACATGGCAGGAACCTTCTTCCTTACATTGTTAGAAAGTGGGGCCAGAGAAAGAATAAATTATCCCGAGGAGTCTCGGCAGGTCTGAAAAGAAACTGGAAAGCAGCGGGGCGTGTTTTTTTCCTCCTGCCGTGCGATGAGGTCAATACTTAGTCAATCCCATGATGCGTCATAGGAAAGGGAATCCCAATAATATGTAGGACAGACAGGGAGGAAAAAAGACAGACAGTGGATGTGTTTATTTATTGGTTCCTAAGAGAAATGATGTTAACATGTCTGAACAAGTCCTGAAAGAGCAAAAAATAGCAAGAGATGACTCATTAAGGGTGGAATTATTCAGTAAGCCTTGGATGGGAAACAAAATATTCTTTGTTTGCAGGAGGGATCAGTGACAGAAGCGTTCAAACAGGTGGTTCCAAACTTATTACACCAGCAACACGATATTTCTGAAGTACTTCTACAGTATCCGTGTGGACTGCCTGATGCTATATACAGAGAAGTAGAAATGGGCAGGCAGCTGGCACAAGAATGCTGGCCGACTCTTTCCCACCTTGGAGGATCAAGCACAGGAATGCTTTAAGGCAATCGAGCTGAGAAAGAAGCTAACGGTAAAGAGTTGGTTAGTTTCCATAAGTACTGAACTGACAACTAAAAAGATGGAAAAGGAGAGAAACGGCTCATGATCTGAAGCATAGTGCAACACCTGTCAAACATGGTAGTGGCATGCATGACTGCCACTGGAACTACGTCACTAAGGTTTACTGATAATGCGACTGCTGATAGAAGTAGCAGGATGAATTGTGAAGTACACAGGGTTGTACTCTCTGCTCAACTTTAGCCAAATCCTGAAAAACTGATTGGACAACACTTCAGAGTGCAAATGAGTAATGACCCAAAGCATATCGCAAAAGCAAGAGTTTCTCAAGGCAAAGAAGTGGAATCTTTTCAATAGTGAACCGAGTCATGTGATCTCAGTCCAACAGCGAATGCTTTTCAGTTATTAAATACAAAACAGAATGGAGAAAGGCCCACAAACAAGCAGCAGCTGAGGTCCTGGCAGAGAATCCCAAGAGAGGAAATACAGCATTTAGTGACGTCCATGGGCTCTTGACTTCAGACAGTCACAGACTCCAAAGGAATTTTATCCATCCCAAGCCTTTGAAATTAGGGACTACATGTAAAAATGGTTCTAATTCCCCAAGTCTGAATGTCTGCAATTCAATCACACCTTTATTGTTTCATTTCAAACTCACTATAGTGGTGTACAGAGGCAAAAAGAGGCAAAAAGAAAAAAGATTGTGTCTTTGTCCAAATACTTTTTGAACCAGACTGTATCTGAAAGTCCTTTGCACTACTTCTAAGCACTTTGTTCTCCAATGTGTGCCTTTCTCTTGTTTTGTATATATTCCACTTGATTGTATACATTTCCTCTGTTATTTTTTCCTGCTGTCTTATTATTTATATTTTATTCCTGCACAGTTGGCGTTGAGCACCCATAATTTTGTTGTACATGTACAGTCGTGGCCAAAAGTTTTGAGAATGACACAAATATTAGTTGACACAAATATTAGTTTTCACAAAGTTTGCTGCAAAACTGCTTTTAGATCTTTGTGTCAGTTGTTTCTGTGATGTACTGAAATACAATAACAAGCACTTCATACGTTTCAAAGGCTTTTATCGACAATTACATGACATTTATGCAAAGAGTCAGTATTTGCAGTGTTGGCCCTTCTTTTTCAGGACCTCTGCAATTCGACTGGGCATGCTCTCAATCAACTTCTGGGCCAAATCCTGACTGATAGCAACCTATTCTGTCATAATCACTTCTTGGAGTTTGTCAGAATTAGTGGGTTTTTGTTTGTCCACCTGCCTCTTGAGGATTGACCACAAATTCTCAATGGGATTAAGATCTGGGGAGTTTCCAGGCCATGGACCCAAAATGTCAACGTTTTGTTCCCCAAGCCACTTAGTTATCACCTTTGCCTTATGGCACGG
>VVHJ01036270.1:11756-24780 GCA_015107715.1 Tylochromis polylepis | reverse complement strand
GGGCTTCACAGTGCTCACACTGGCTCACGGCCTCTGGAATACAATATCACTCTTATTATTCTCACCGAAAAAAGGACTTTTACTATCCAGCTAGCTTCTTCGCCGCACGGGTAAACGGATCTTTCACCGTCTGTGTCTCTGGCGTATCTGACTGGCACATGCAGGCACACACAGGTGTCTGAGCAGCGCACACAGACTGGGGGAGGGTCAGACCAGCCAATGATTGGTCGCTCAGTGGATCTAACAAACACACTCTAAAGGACAAAGTCCTGCCCCCACACCATTTATATATTACATATATATACGTACATATTAATTAAACTTATGTTTACATGCTTTTTATCAGTATTTATTATATTTAACTTCTCTTTATCAATATTTATTACCATTATGAAATTAGCATTTTAATCAAAAGAGAATTAATATTTATGCTTTTAATCCCGTTTTTAACACTGGGTTACATATGAACATATCCAATTTTTTTATTAAAAGTTAAGCATGTTGTGGACATGCAGGTTAGGTTAAAGTTAGCTAGCTCTGTGCAATAGCTTTGAGCAACATGACAAGCAATAAATTACAAGTGAGGTTGTTGTCCCTTTAGCGGTGCAACACAGGGTTGTCATGTTTTCCTTTGCAAAAGTGGGAAAAATAATTAGCTGACATTCATATCAATAAAAACCTAAAATTTTCGATGTCTCGGCTAAGTCTGGTGAAAAAATCTGAAGCTGTTGGTTGTCATAATGCACTTTACGTAGCATGAGCTTTCTTGAGGCACTTAGCAGCAGGAAATTGTGGCCATCACCACAAATAATGGAACTCCATCCATAACTATTGGAGTTGAAAGAAATGTTGTTACAGCTCAGCCCTGAAAACTTTCTGTGACAGCAGAACTCAGTTGGTCATTCCGCCCTTCACACTGTGCAATTAAATATACTAGGTTCAGTAGACAGCAGTAGCTTGGATTAGGAGTGGAGCACATGGAGGGGAAAGAAGTTACACTACTATGACGTGTTTAAATAGTTACAACAATAGTCAGTACCACTACAGCAGACTACGGCTTCATTATGTTATGCACACGTTCCCTGCGGTTAGAAATAAAAGCTCATAGCTGCAGGGAACTTGCAGTTACGAAGTGCAACTGGATTGATTTTATGAAGAGAAACTCACCACATGGAGATTTGTCTACAGTAACTATAAAGTTTGGCAGTGTAGGTGTGTTTGCTTTGTTTGTGTTGGGAAAAGATGCATTCTTTAAAATGTCAAACTTCTAAGGGTACATGTGATGGCGCCCACGGTGGTGAGGTGGCTAGCACTGTTGCTGCACAGCAGTGGGTGGGTTTGAATCCACCGGCTGGCTGAGGCCTTTCTGTGTGGGTTCTCTCTGGGTCCTCTGGTGTCCACCCACAGTTCAAAGACATGTTTTATGTTAGGTTAATTTGTGATTCTGAATTGGTTGTAGGTGTGGCTGGATGGATGTTGACTTTTTAAAATGTGCTACATCTTGTCCCTTCCTGTCACAAGAAGTTTGTACTTGTAGCAACATTGCAGGGAGAGGTTCAGCTCTTGTTCCACATTGTCACATGACTCACGTTATATTTTTACACTATATGAAGAGAATTAAACTGAAACAACAGAACCCTTCTCTATACAAGACCTTTGCAGTTTTCATTCACATTAAAAGTAAATCAAAGTATTTAAATTACTTTGGAGTCAGGTTGTTCCAGCATGGTACTGCTTACACACACACACACACACACTTTATACTCTGAATACTCACACACATACATGACTGCCTTGGTTAAACCAGGAAAAGCCTTTTTTCGAGGCAAAACTGCCCAGCTCTTTCCTTTTACAGCCCAGTGGTCCTGTGGGTGCAGTCCAGAATTAGATGTGAACTTGCTAACCCTCCAGTGGTTCGGCTCAGCACTCAATCCAGCGGTTCAGCTGCTGCACCGCCGAGCGCTGCTGCCATCAATGTTTTACGCTCAGAGAGAGGGGGAGGCAGAACATTTCTGTGTGCTACGGCAGGGAGCCTTTTCTCCTGTCATGCATATTTCATCGGCCTGTTCTTCTTAGTGGTCAGGATCCATTGGATTGGACGGCTCCTTCCATGTGCTCTGCGTGTTTGCATGGAGGATGATTAGAGAGGAAGACATGCACAAACTCATCCGTTTTATTGTGTGTTATAGTCATGTTTTTCTTATAGTTGTTCACCTCTAAGTAAGAGAAACCTTTCCTTAATCCTTGCTGGTAATACCAGTTTATTTTACTCAGACTCAGAGGCAGCTGAGGGCTGCGTTGGGGGTTCGTCATGCTACAGTGTTCAGGCGGATTCTCGCAGTGCCGTTATCTGTTCAGGGCTGAAGACATGTCACACCCGGCTGAGTGTGCAAGCACTCACTACAAGCTTCATCTCAGCTGTTTCCCTGCAGGGTTATAGCCATATTAACATATGGAGATCATTTACATTATGTCCTTACATAAAAACATACTGAAGAGTTTATTTGCTGCATTGATTGTTTTCCTGTTTTTATTGATTCGACTGCAAGTCAGTGCTTTTCCAGTTCAAAATGTTTTAGTTTAAAAACAGCTCTCTGGGAGCTTGTGGGTTGAGGACTTGAAAGGGATATGCCTGAAGGCTTGTTTTTTTCTGCTCTTGAAAGAAATATGAAGCACAGTGTTGTTTTTTCCTTCACTTGTACAGTTGGAGATGTTTGTGTAGCTCCATCTGGAGTAGTAGCAACAGCTTGGGCTTTTCTTATTGTTACATGCAGAGATAAAAGGAGTGAAATGGCACTCGATAGTTAAGTGAAGAGCCATAAGTAAAGTCTGGCATTACTGGTAATGGTTTTTAAACATGAGAAGTTTGTAGATCCAGAGGCCTTGTTTGTATCTTTAAATGTCAGGACTTCAGGCAGAAACTACAGAAACACTAGAATTGATATTTGACCTCCTAAAGAAAAGAGCTTATTCTTGCATTGCAACTCAGATCTTACATACTTCTATAGTTAGTAGTAGGTACATTCATTATTTTGAGTGCAGTCATTTGCTCTCCATGTACACAGATGTTGTACTCAAAGGTTAAAAAATTGTCTGTGGAGCTCTTAACACTTTTTACACTTAGTTTTATTACTTTTTTCAGATATTGCAGGCAAGACCACAAACTAATTGCATTGTGGAGTTGTTTAGTGTTAGTGTGTGTTAAACCATCATCCTAACTACAAGAATTTTTATATTATAATTGGTCAGTAGCATTTTGATAATCTCAGTCAAATGTTACAAATATTATTTGGAGAATGCTCCGTGTGCAATTTGAGACAGTGCCCTGTTGAAATTCACGTACTGCACAAGTAAGTATGCATTGGGCACTAGTGTACTGCATGAACCAGTCCAAATGAAGAAACACTAATAGTTCTACTGTTTTTAGCATTTTTTAGACATTTTTTGCAGCAGTTGTTGTAGTTTATATTGGCACAAAACAACTTCTCCAAAGAAACCGTGAGAACTGAACTTAAAGAAAAAAGTCATTTAAATATAAATTTTTAGCCAAGCTTAGTTTTGTGGCTCTAGGGATTGTAACGCTGAATCACTTTGGTCCTGACTACATTATCTCAGCAAACACTGGATAGATTCCCAAGTGTAGTACAGGCATATAATTGTCTCTCAGTATTCAGATGTTAGCAGCATGCTAATATTTGCTAATTTGCAACTAAATCAGTTGCTAAACCCTGAACATTAGGCTGTATCTGTCTGTGGAATTCAAATTTTTTTGAGCTTGTTATCATATTGGCTCCTGGTCCACATATTCATTGACTCAGGGTTAGTTTCTTTCTCATGCTTACGCGTTCCAACAAAACAGCAGAAACAACTGGGCCATTTTTCTACTAACTGCCTATATCACAGTATCTCAGAGAACTGCATTTAAATTTAAACAGTGACACCATGGCTGCACTTTCCAATGAATCAATGAATCCTGCAGTCACAGCAGAATGAATAAAAATGACTTTGAGATTGGAAATTTTCATTTGCTATGTGGACCAACTTTTTGCTGGCAAAAGTTTGTGATTTGCAGCTAAACCGCACATAACCCAGGCTGTACAGCACGCAGTGAATACTTCCCTTCATGGATCCCCTTTGTACAACCTTCTGAAACTGTACCCACTTATCTTCATCCTCATCAGGGAGAGTCCTTCAGTGTTTTCTCTGACCCTGGCTGCTTGGGGAAGGAAGGGAAGTGTGTTTTCCTGTGTGTTCCCTCTCTCACACACACATACACATTCACACATTAAGTTTCATTGTGCTGATGCTGAGGAAGCCCGACTTGCTGTGTCAGCGTTCCCTTGGGCAAAGCCGCTATGCAGATGTCCTCAGAAGCGTGGTGATGAAAATAGGAAGTTGCTTTGATCAAAGCACCTGCTGTGTTATTTCAGTGCTGCTGTCGCCGCCGGAGCCCATATGGTACCCGCGCCAGGTGTCAATCATGTCTCCGATACAGATGAATACATTTTCCATATCAGGCTGGATTAGAGTGACAGACTCTATTAGCAGAATGTGTTCCTCCAAAAATGAAATTACGCTTAGTGAATTTTTCTTCCATCACTCCGTGAGGAAGAATGATTGGACCATCATTCATGTCACTATTAGTATTCAGGGACTTCTTCCTCGAAAATGTCTTAGACTGAGTGGCAGAACTTTTCTTAGAGAGCAAACATTACCAACACTTTTATTTATTTTTGATCATCTTTGCCCTTCTTGAAGCTTCCCGATGCCTTCAGGCTCTGAATGTAGCCGTTCCCATCCCTTTCACTTTTCTACATTTCTGCGGGAGCAACTTTCGGTCAAGCGCCTTGCTCAAGGAATTGGAGTTTTTAGTTTCTGGTCAGAGGCTTTTCTGCTCTCCCTTCAGGCTCCTTGCTTCTCATTTTATATTCTGTGTGTCTGAGAGTGGGTGTGCAGTGAATCCGTGCTCCTTTTTCTAACATGCCAGTTCTTCATATTTTATCCTTTCATCTTAACTCCCTAATAAACAGATCTTTATCACAACCGCAAACAGACAAGAGCCCAAAACGCCGTGTGCTCGTTTGCTGGCGTTTCATTCTGTTTCATCACAGCTCATCCAGCTCGAGGCTTTCGTCTCTCATTGATTTGCCAAAAATTAAATAAAAAAACAGAAGCAAAGCACTGGATTAGGCGTACACACTGTATTTACACTGCTTTGTTTCGTGTGTCTGTTTGTGTGACAGAATGTGACCCAGTTTAGGCACAGTGTGATGTTGACACTGTAACCTGCGTCTCACAGCGCGTGCTGACATCAGTTATCAGTCATAGATGTGCGTCTTGTCGGCATCGGAGTGCGTGCTGCTTAAAGTGTTGCTGGTTGACAGTAATGCGACTGGTCACCATCGCCGCCTCCCGCAATCTGGGTATTTTCTTCTGAGTTTGCGCTCTCAAGTCTCATTAATTAAACAGAACAGAAGCATATTTACACAAAAACGATTAATATTTACTGGAGAAACACTCCACGACCACTTCATCTGCAGGCCCGACAAAGCATTTACTAATATGCAGCATGTTTGAGTCATCCATTCATTACATTCTGCCGCTGTATCCCAGCATCTGTCGTGATTGTACCCAAATGGATAAACTCGGCCTAATGTGTGCTTATGAATCAAAGCCTGTGTGTGTTTGCATATTTGTGTATACTGCGCTCACTCATTGGTCTAATCTGATGTCTACTGTAATTATGAGCACGGCAACACTTGGCTCTGCTCGCTCATTGATACATTACCCACAAAAACCACAGTAATTGGTCTACCAGTCAATTAGAGCTGGACTGTAATTAAGACTGAACTTTCATCCCGTCCAATTCATCAGTTTTCTTTTTAATTTACTGGAAAGTCCTCTCATTGGCTTTGTGTTCATTATTCTGAGATCAACAGTTTTTTAAATCTATCTTTAATGTGGCCTTTGAAAGCATTTCTGTCCTTTGATATGACTCTTCATCAAGAGGCAAGAGTGTCCAGCATGTTTCAGTTTTTCTTTTTTCTCCAATATTAATGTTCTTTACAATACTAATTAACCTTCCCTATCTTTTGTATAAGCTGGAAGCCCTTTGATTATCTCTGCTTCTGCACATGCTCACCCACACAGTGAAAGTCTCCTGCCATGTAGTTGTGTCTTCCTGAGTTGTGTCACAGCAGCAAGCAACAAATGACATGTCGATGGAGGAGAGGAGGTAAGATGAACAGAGGGAGACTGGAAGAAGGGAAGTAGGAATTGCAGGCCTTTGTTTCTACTTTTTTCCCCCCATATTTGTTCTGCCGGACCGCTGCAGTCCTTTCACATCTGTCAGACAGAGGAGAACCATCGCCAGGTTCAAAACATGTTTATCTGTTTCTTATTCCTTGCCTGTCTCCCTTCTCTTCCTACTCCTCTGTCATTCTGCCATGAAAGCTGCAGCCAACACACATTTGCGCGCACATGCACATTCACATTCACACACAGGCACACTCAAAGACTAGTGGCTATGCATATTACATGAGTCCTCCACCTCTGAAGGCCTCTCTGCTTTTTTCATTTTGCAACTTACAGCAGAGATGATGAGGTCGAAGCTGGTTCTTGCACTTAAGGGCAGTTTCCTCTCTTTACTGCAGAAGTTGCAGTTCATGGCTAAAGAGGGTGTGTACTGCAATTTCAAACATCAATATGAAGTTCAGTAATGTCTTTGTGTAATGATGTCAACAGCTCAGGCCAGGAAATTAAAGATATGATTCACTTCTTGCTGGTGGTGCTCTGTAATCAGATCAGATTTTCCATTAAACATGTGTACATGTTGGCTTTCTCTTCCTTTCTTTTTTCCAAAGATAATATGCAATATTCCATACGAAAAAGTCAGAAGTCAACAAAGTTTACTAAGAGAAAAACGTTCAGTATTAACTACAGTTATGTGCAGGTGTTGTGCTGCGCGTCCTGATTGTTTTACCTGTTTTTAACTAGATCTACAGTAGATGCTTACTGGTTACACTTATGCCAGCAGACTGCCTCAGGTATGGTCACAATAATATGACTTGTGTATGCCTCCCAGGAATTCCCACCAGTGACTGTCTGATGACAACAACAGCCAGGATGTCTCATTGTTGTGTCTGTAGCAGTTGGATTGCAGCTGCTTTAGTCCTCCACATCTGGGCCCTCAGTCGTAAACGCACACACACAAACAAGCGCATTTGCGCATGTTTATGCGTGCTTTGCTTTGAGTTACATTTCTCACATGTCGTTTTATCCTCGTCCCTCTCTTGCAGTGATTGATCCTCTTCTCAGAGGCTGCTCTTAGCTTGTGCTGCTTTGCCGTGTTTTTGTTTGTACCATCTGTGTTATGGGGAGTTCTGGGGTTTTTAAAGTCATTTTGAAGGATTGAGACCACCGGTAACCGTCACATGCACACAATGATTGATAATCTAATGTTGCTCAAACCACACTGCTTTACCTGTGTTTATTATCTCCTCATTTGCATGAAGTAAATGAATGTGTTTGCTCTGCTAAGCAAATTAAAAATGCTCCATTAGATATGTACGCTGACCAGCCTATAGTAAATTCCTGCACATTCCTGCACAATTCCTGCAATTCCTGCAGTAAAAATCATCTCATGAATCCATAAGCCGCACCAAGGAATCAAGTATGGGGAAGCTAAATAAGGAAGAGTGGGGGGGGGGTTACACAATAAATGGTCACCTAGTTGATAATTAGGTAATAGCTTCGATGGTGGTATAGCTTCTTCTAGCCTCTAATGCAAGAAACAGCAGGGTGAAAGTGATTTCACCTTATATCTGTTACATAATAAATGTATTTTAGAAGAGAAGAGATAGTGGATATAGTGGACAAAGGATATTGAAGATGGAGCTGCCAGGTAGGAAAAAAGAGGAAGACCACAGAGGAGGTTGATGGAGCTATCAAATGAGGATGCTAGGGATAGGTGTAGGGATGAGGACAGATTTATCTAGAAATACCAAAAGTTTGACAGTTTTACAGTGAAAAGTTTTAAGCAGAATCTGCCTTTAACTTTAGTGTTTAAGCAATGATCAAACTAAAGTCTTTTAGATATCTTTTTTCTTAAGCAATAGTTTTGGGACATTTAGGGAGATATCTGTACATAAACAAATAAAAACAGATAAGCCAGTTCTGTCTAAAGGTAATAAACTACCTATTAGTTCCAAAACTCATGAGACTTGATAACTTATCCATCAGGTGCATGTAAAAGATGGACAAAGCTACTGTGACATGTCTGTAGGTAATTTTAAAGCATGAAATTTTGCATTTTGGTCATTGCATCTTTGCGTTTTTTATTTTTACGCAAGATTTGATCCTACATGGAGCAGTGCGGTGTTGAGATATCATCTAAGGTTTGGTAAGTAAATTCCATCCATAGTAAAGGCGTATAAGGGTGCATTGTACAGAGAATGTCAAAATCTCATAGAAAAAAAATTGCAATGATGCTTAAAAAGTCCTCAACACCTGAAACACTCATTTGTTTAAACTACAAAAACCAAGAGACAATTCACAGTTAGCTAACAAGGCCAACTGTTCTCCTCTTTCTGCAGTTTAGCTAACATGTTCAGAGATGCCTCCTGTTGTTGTGGCTTCATATTTAATGTCCATCCATCCACCCATCTAGCAATCCATTCATACATCAATCCACTTATCTAGTATAATTAACTTATATATACAAATATACTGGTTTTCCAAAAGCGGAGCTGCTTCTTTAAATACTTTTTGTTATACTATGATATGCTCAACTTAAATGCATCCACTTGCGGTAGTAATTCTGTGCACTGATGATAAAATGTACACAAATAATATTTTGAACTGGCTGAGATATTCTCTCTGCATGGACAGTTGCTGATCCAGCAGGTCTGCCCAGATAAAAGGAGAAAGCAGCAGTAAACCGGGCCATGTTTGAGCTTTCAAGTGTCCCCAGCAAAGGAAGAGAGAGCAGCAGAGGGAATATTTTCTCACAAAAACATCATCACTCGGCTGGATTTGAGCCAGTATCAGGGAGATTCGGGGAAGGATGTCAAAGAGTGGTGAGATCTGCAGCAAAAACAGGTCAAAGTTTGTTGGTTTTTCTTTGAGAAAGTAATGTCAAACCACAGATGGATAGAGCCGGCATGACATCCCCCTTTAGTGTTTTGTCCTCAGTTGCCACATTTTGACAATGCTGGCTTTTGGAAACCTAAGCACACAAACAGGAGATTGACACTATAAAATCAAAAGGAAATAATTTAGAGGTCATTAAATAAGGTAAAAGCTGCATTGTTTTATTTGATTGTTCTTAGTGGATTAACCACCTGGTGGCTTTAAAAAGGTTAAACTAACATCTATATTTAATATGCAGCCCATAAATGTACAAACTACACAGTAAAATGAGATCTAACTTTTGTCTTTTTGTTTATGTGTACCATTAACCATACTGTTACACTCTATGGTTTTCACGATACTAGAATTATGCTAGAATTTCAAACTTAATACCGATACCCAGGAAAATACTACTGACCTCTTGAAATTCCTACTAAAATGTTGTTCAGTGTTATGAACAGCTACTTCAGGTGGTGTGCCTGTCTGTCTACAGCAGTACTGTGTGAAGTTGTGTGTCATCTGGAGGAGGCCACGATGGCGCTGCTGGCATCAGCACTGCCACAAATGACTATCTAATCCACTAGAAATCTTTTCAGTTATCATCTGAGTATCAGTTTTTTTGTTTTTGTTTTGTTGACAACCTATTACTCATGTTATTATAGAGAGAGAGGGCGTAAAGCACAGTTCATGTGTCGTAGTTTGAGGACAGTAATGAATCACTTCACTCTCTTTTACACTTGATGTCCTTGTTTATTTATTGATGTGCTTTGTTTGATGTTGTGGTGAAGCTGACCTGGGTCTGATGCAGTGATATAGGAAAGTGTAGCAGGCAGATGACCTCAAATGCTGAGTTACTTTGGAATGTTTTAGATACACAACATTTGTTTTTTTGTTTTTATTTTGTACAACACGTACAGTAAGTAAGACAAATCCATCTTTTGTTTGTTCAGGCAGACACGAGCTGATAATGTACCACAGCTGCTTCTAGATGTTCACTATATGAAAGTGAGTCACTGTCTACACTCCCCTCAGCCTGGAGACTACAATATATTACCCCAGTGAAAGATGCCTGGCACTGGCTGAGATTAGAGAAGCCGACTGTCCCATGTATGTAGGTCTAGGTGTGGGCTTCTGTGTATTTCGATGGCATGCTTCAGTCAGCCTCTAACATACCACTTCATCTTTATCAAATAGATGGTACCCACAGGTGCAAGGTTCTCCCTTTACACGCATGCACACACACACACACACACACGCACAGACACAGAACACATACCTGATGTTAGAGACAGGGCTCCGCATTCCTATCTTGACCACATTGGGCCTCACATTCACTCAACTGGATGCTTCTTAAGTCACACACGCAGTGTGCCTATAATACACAAACGTACACCTGCAGTGCTTTCTCTCTGTCTGGCTTATAGATAACACCCACATATGCACACACAGACACAAACAAAGCTTTATCATGCCTAAAGATGTGTATCGCTTACTCTACGGACAAAGAGAATGTAATATGAGGCTGATTGTAAGCAGGTATCATATATGAAGGAGGACCTCAGATTGAGACCACAGGCTTATAGAGACACAGGTATCATAAAAAAAAAAAAAGTCAGTGAACAGTTCTTTCTCTGTCCATGAGCACCACACTCATATATTAATGTCCACATGTCCACATGCACATATTCGCCCACACATGATTTCAGTCATTTTCGTGCTGAATTCTATCCTCATGTTTCATCTATAATTCCACAGATCCAAAACTCTAGGTGTGTGTGAAAATCTTTATAGTTATATGAAACTGGCATGTGACCTACAGAAAAGATACTGATCATGCCTAATGTCTCTGTAATAAGCAGTGTTTAAACTCAGTGAGCCAAAGTAATCTACAGAAGATTGTATTCTTTAATATGAAATTAAAAGCATTTTTAGGTTTTAATGTGTTAAAATGTGCCGTTTCCATTAATTTGTCCTCCTCCTAATCTTTCTGTTGACCTGAGAGCTTTGCTCACCACCCCATCAGCCTTTTATGAATTCACGTTTGCACGCTGATGTTGAACACACACACACACACACACACACACACACACACACACACTCACGCACACACACACACACACACCCCAAGTGTGCAGACAGTTCCCTCTTAATTGATATGTCCTGTGTGCGTCGGGCTGCTCCTGCGGCTCACGCTGATTGATCCGCTGATGAGATGGATGCTCCCCAGCTTGTGATCTAATCTGTTACAGCAAAGACATACTCTGAAGATACAGACAGTACCAGAGAGAGAAGGAATGATCTGCCTTTTCTCTGCTCTCTCTGTCCCAACTCAACCCTCACCTCACTTGCCTCTCTGATTACAGTTAAAAGAGGGCATGTCGCTGGAACACACAGACAGGGAGACTGATGGATTGACCATCCAGTCCGGGACCAAACAGATTAAAGTCCGGTCTCACTCAGCAGCCTCTTATTCATTCAGTCTTTCAGCATGTGACTGAAAGGTCAAGATGAGGCTGCTGGGCAGAAAGTGAAGGATGAATAAGATGAGATCATCATGTCAGCAGCCAGACTGTTTCACTGTGTGCTTCATCGTCTCATCCTTGAGTCTGGCTCAGCTGACATAGAGATCTACTCTTCTTGCTGTACACTTCTACATAATGGAATCATATTGTGATACTTTGTGAATACTGGTACTCAGTTATACAGCTAACTGAGTGCTATAAACTCTTATTTCAGTAAAAGTTTGAGTGTTTGTACATGCAGTGGTAATGCTGATGTGTAAACGTCCATAGAGTATAGTAATACTAGGGTGGTAGTGGTTCCTATTGGCGTATCAAATGAGAGAAAGCACACAGAAAGCATAAGAATGTAACATAAATTATAAAAAAAAACAAAAAACTAAATCACTAAACATGCCTAAACCAGCATGAGCAAATATCAGCAATATATGCATTAGTCGGGTTGTTTTGCTAGAACAGAGCACCAGACTACAGTGACTCAATCAGCCCGATCCCAAACTGTAAACACATGAGTAGAGGCACTGGCCAAAGTAGACCATATTAACAGAGCAGCTAAGTTAAATGACAGTTTTCCTGCACATCACTCAATATAACAACAGCCACTCTGCAGCTGTGTAAGTGACTCCGTTTGTTGTGG
Organism: Tylochromis polylepis; assembly: GCA_015107715.1. NCBI lineage: Eukaryota > Metazoa > Chordata > Actinopteri > Cichliformes > Cichlidae > Tylochromis > Tylochromis polylepis. The sequence continues at coordinate 12,495 of VVHJ01036270.1, read as the reverse complement.
CAAGTGAGTCTGTTCAGGTGTGGAGAGAGAGTGCTGCAGAAAAGTGCATGCTGTTTTGGTAGTCAGGCACAAAGTGTGTAGAAAAGCTTGTAAAAGGGAAAGGAGCAGGAAGTGAGTTTTTAACAGCGACTGTACTGGCACTGGATTGTTTATGTCATCATGAGTGTTTTTTATAACTTTATTTGTCATCTTCAAAACTCGTGTGAAGCCAACACTCTTAAAGTGTTAAACAGAATTAGCGGTTTCTATTTCTTTCTTTAATGTGATGATTCAGTGGATTTCTGGTGCTGTGCTCAGATTTAAATTTGTTTTGTCACAGAGGAAGTATAATATTTAAGACAAATTACAAAAATTGGATATTTAGGAAATTTAAAGTATCTCAAGATTCTCCATAGCTGGTTTCGCAGCCACCACTGCAGCTCTAAGTGTTGATAATGGAGCCAAATAAGCAGGCCCAGAATATTGATTATTCTCGATTGCCATAATCTTTCCCATTTATGTTTGATTTTTATTTCCTGAACGTTTATCTGCCTACATGCTCTACTGTGTGTTGCCGCAGCCAATGCTGATTGCCTCTGTCCCATTTCATTCTAGCTTCATATTTCCTCTTCATATTTCTGTATTTCAGCACTTGCTTTGGTGAGCGCTGAATTATCAGAAACAAGAGGAATGAGTGTGTAATAACAATAATGATTTTTTTTTTTTTTTTTTTTTTTGTGGTGTTGGGGGGGGGGGTGTT